>CM044009.1:10957602-11195719 GCA_024085815.1 Flaveria linearis
CCGAGAGTCTAAGGAACAATAGCTGAAAACAGCTTCCGAAGACAAATTCTGATGAAGAGCTGAAGACAAAAGTCTGAAAGCTTCCGAAGACAAAGTCTGATGAAAGAGCTGAAGACAAAGTCTGCTTCGAAGACAAAGAAGACTCCAAGCTTCGGAAGAAGTAGTCTTCCGAAGTATAAGTACCCTCCGGAAGAAGTTGTTCTTCCGAAGCACTTTACCCTTCGGAAGACATTGCTATGTCCAGCAGATAAAAGTATGGTCCCTGACAGTCCGCGTGCAGACCTCTGATACAGCATGGCATCTTCCTAAAGAGCCATGTTGTTGACCATACTTTATTCTACTGTTCACCTTTTTATGATAGTACATGTTACCAACTTTAGTTGGTGACAAAAGGTAAGTCAGGGACATGTCCTGACTACCAACTCTCAGGCCAAATGTCTGAAAGACCTCACCTAGAGTCTTGTAGTATAGATGTAAGGTAGAGGTGTCCAGCTGGTATCAAAGTATTCCGGCTGTAGGTAGTATTATATATATCTTCTCCCTGTAACTCTTTAGATAAGCGATTTGAGTCCAAGGTCTTGTAATCCTTTGAGTTGAGAAGCAATATATAAAGTACCTTGAAAAATTACTTGCTGTGTTAATTTTCTTACTGCTTGTACTTGTTATATTGTGATCAACTCTTAAAGACTGCTTGCCGAGTGTTGATTCACAGTGAGTGAGAGAGAAAACCACCCGAAATCCGATCCTGCAATTGGTATCAGAGCTCCAGGCTCTTGATTGTGAGATCTTACCATCCTAATCAACTGTTTTTCACTCCTCACCACAATCCACTCACTCAATGGCTGCTCTCTCAAGGCTGATATGGAAACTGGTACCTTGACCAAGTCCCCTATGATCACCCCTGAAGACTTTGACACATGGTGTATCAGGATGGAAGGCTTCATCAAGTGTCAAGACTCAAGGATTGGGGACTCCATTGTCAATGGTCCTTTCATACCAAGCACTACATCTGCCACTGGTAATCGCATCATCCAAAAGATGTTGATGATTACTCAGAGGAAGATAGGAAGAGAATAGAGCTAGATCAAAGGGCTATGACTTGTCTCCAAACTGCTCTCCCAACTCCGTCTACAGACGCTTCAAGAAGTGCAAGACTGCTAAAGATTTATGGGAAGCTTGAAGCTGATGTATGAGGGATCCAAGGAAACTCAAGAGAACAAGAAAGATCTCTTGAAGCAGCAGTTTGAGAACTTACTTTCAAGGCTGGTGAGACCTTGACTCAACAATACTTCAGGTATGTTGAGCTAGTAGATACTCTGGCGGATATTGGAGTAGCTCTTGAGAACAGAGACATAGTTAGGAAGTTCATGTCTCTCTTCCTAAACTATGGACTCACTACTGTGTTGTCATCAAGAGAACTTCGGACCTTAAGACTCTTCTCTTACAGAGTTGTATGGTATCCTAAGTGCATTTCAGATGGAGATGAACATGCAGAACTCCTCTGACCACTCCAATAACCAACAGAGTTCAGCCCTTCATGTGGTTGAAAGGGAAAGCATGGAACCCACAACATCAGTTGCTATGCTACCCTGACAACTCACATACTGGACCCTTCATCACTCTACCTGAGACTCCAAAGTCTCAAAAGGTTCAACACAACTCCTTTCAGGATAGTTGTGCCTTTGTCTCTGGAAGTGGACACTCTGGTGATTTTCAATACTGCTTTGATGATCTTGAGTGCTTCAATCCAGATGATGTGGAGTACATGGACATTGTCCAGCAGATGGCTCTTTTAACTTACAGAGCGAAGAAGTTCTTCAAGAGAACTGGAAGGCAATTCCCTCAAAACCCAGTCAACAGCAAGTTTGGGTTTGATAAGAGCAAAGCAAGTGCTACAACTGCAACCAACTTGGTCACTTTGCTAGGGAATGCAAGGCTCCCAAGAACAACCCGGGAACCCCACAGGCCTCCACACATCCCACTGCTCCCAAGCATGAAGAAAAGTCAACTGAAACAGCTGCTGTTGCTCAGGAAGTTGACTGGAGCTTCATGGTACAGGATGTGACTCCCGCTCAAGCACTCATGGCCGGAACAGATGATGATCAGGTATATGAACATCTTTGTACTGCTGCCTGTATTGCTAAAGTTAAATTGTATAAGGATTACATTTCGGAAATCAGATCTGAGGTTGAGTCTTTAAATGTGCTAAAATCTGACTTAAAAGAGCTGAATCTGACTATCAAAGGAAAATTGATGAGTTAGAGAAAACTGTGTCTCTTTTGAAACATGAAAAGACTAACTACAAGACTCAAATCAAAGATCTGATCTCCAAACTTTCTGAAGTTCAAGCCCAGTTAGTCACAGCTGAGGCTCAGGCCAGGAAGCAAGCTATTGCTGAGCAAAGCTTCCAAACTATTCTTGCATCAACCTCTCATTCCAAAATGTTTTATCAAAACAAAGAAGGGTTGGGAACCAGTGAAATAGCTCCACCACACTCTTATGAGTCTATTAGACTACCTAGATGTGGTACTGAAGAGCAAGAGGTTCCAACTGCTGACCCTTCTCCATTGGAACTAGAGGATGAAGCAAAAATAGTGGCCTCCACAGGGGAGAAACAGGAGGATACACCCATCTCCACCTGTGATGACCAAATCCTGACCACCAAGGCAAGAAGAAGCAGAGCTAAAGCTGCTAGAAGGACTGCTAAGAAGGTTGCAGAGTCCAAGCTTAAGTTTGACCCTAAGCAAAAGGGTGTCTTCATTTCTGCCGGATTTCAAGTGGTAGGTACTCCTGATTCAGGAAAGGAGTGTAGTACCAGCACTCCTGTCCTACTGAAGGATCAGAAGTTGAAAGGGAAAGTTGCTGATGAAGAGAAGAAACCAAGAAACAGCAACCTGCAAGTTCCCAGAAGACTAACATTGCATGCATAATGTGTGGTCTGCACAACCACATGGCTAAAGATTGTTACTACAATCCAGCAAGCACACATTATGCAAATAATGTTAGAAAAGAAGTAGTCAGAGAAGGTTTCTCAGTTGGACCACTTCAAAAGGTCCAAATGATGAAAAAGGGAAAGTTGGTCTCGGAAGCCAAGTTGCTTTCGGAAGAAGAAACTGCTTCTTCCGAAGGGAAAATGGCTTCGGAAGCCAAACCTTCTAAGGTTCGGAAGAACAAGAAGGCTCCTTGAAACCATCTCAGAAGAAGACTACTTCGGAAGAAAAGGTGGTGAAGGCTTCTTCCGAAAAGAGAGAAGCTTCGGAAGAAGACCATGCTGCAAAAGCTTCAACAAGCTCATCCTCAAAGATCAACCAAAGGATGGATTGGAAGATCAAGGAAGATGCTGCAGCCCAACCTCTTCTTCAACAATGACCTCTATTGAACCCCATTGCATATCTTTTGGTTCAATTATGTCACTATCTTTGGAAGAGCCCGAGACCTGCAAGGCTTGGGCTTCCAAACAAAACTAACCATCTCATCTTATGTGCAGGGACATCCATTTGACAAGAACAACAATATCTGGATTGTAGATAGTGGATGCTCCAGGCACATGACAGGGAACAGATCTCTCCTTCAACAATTCCAGAACTTTGATGGAGGGCCTGTCCATTTGGAGGTGAGGCCGGAGGATATATTTCTGGCAGAGGAAGTATATCCAATGGCAGAATAAACATTGACAAAGTTCACTTTGTCAAACAGCTTGAACACAATCTGTTAAGTGTTTCTCAATTCTGTGACCAGAAGCATCAGATGCTTTTCACAGAACATGAGTGCATTATCCTCAGACCAGGGATGACAATTCCTCCGGAATTGGTGCTTCTCAGATCTCCCAGGAAAGGGGATATGTACAAGCTAGATATGAACAATGCTTCTCCTATGGGTGAAGTATCATGCTTTCTTTCCAAAGCTGATAGTGATGAGTCAACACTATGGCATAAACGCATGTGTCATGTGAATTTTAAAACAATGAATAAATTGTCTAAAAATAACTTGGTACATGGTTTGCCTAAAAAGGAATTTTTCTGCAAAGATAACTGTGTTGCATGCCTGAAAGGGAAACAACACAGATCATCTCATAAATCCAAATGTGTTAACTCTATCACTACTCCATTACACTTATTGCACATGGATCTTTTTGGTCCCACAAGTATAATGAGCATTGGAAGGAAATCATACTGCCTTGTGATCGTTGATGATTTTACAAGATTTACATGGGTATTCTTTTTAAGAAGTAAAGATGAAACTGCTGAAACTTTAAAATCTTTTATTCTTAAAATAGAAAATCAAATTGATCACAAGGTTAAGATTATTAGAAGTGATCAAGGGACTGAGTTTAAGAACTTCGTTCTTGACTCATTCTGTGACTCAAAAGGGATTGCCAGACAATATAGTGCTCCCAGAACTCCTCAACAAAACGGTGTTGCTGAGAGGAGGAACAGGACACTTATTGAGGCTGCTCGGACCATGTTAGCTGATTCAAAGCTGCCTCTAACATTCTGGGCAGAGGCAGTCAGCACTGCATGCTATGTGCAGAACAGGGTTCTTGTAGTTAAGCCCCATGGAAAAACCCTTATGAGTTATGGAACAAGAGGCCACCGTTCATTGGCTTTCTAAGGTCCTTTGGCTGCAGGTGTACCATACTTAACACAAAGGACAACTTGGCAAAGTTTGCTGAGAAGTCGGATGATGCTATCTTTATTGGATACTCTTCTAGCTCCAAAGCTTATAGAGTATACAATATTAAGAATCAACAATTTGAGGAGTCATCCAACATAGTTGTTAATGAGCACACTCCTTGTGTTAGGGGGAATGGACCTGAGTATATTTTTGATTTAGAATTGTTTCCAAACTATTCTAAACCATCTTGTGAGAATGTTTCAGCTGGAACAGGTGCTCAAAGTGATGCTGATGCTGATGCAGGTCAACTATATGAGCTTCCCAGACCTATTCCAAATTCTCCAAGAGCTGAAGGGCAACAAGCTTCAACTATTCACAGATCTGACAGTGTAACTATCTCAAGAAATAGTGAAGCTTCAACAAGTGAATCACTTGATCAACCTCAAAGTTCCTCAGGTGATCCACTACAACACCAGGTTGAGGGAAGTGGTATTCTGAAGGAACAGGCAACTGTTAATACTACTTCACAACCAACCATTGATGATGTTTCTCAATCATTCAATCAGTCCTCATTGAATGACTCTGAAACAGCAGTTGGACAGAGTGATCCAATTCCTGATCAGAATATGTCTAACCTAGACTTATCTCTGCAATTGGAAGTGATTCCTCGTCTTAGGATTCACAACACTCATCCAACTGAGAACATCATAGGGAATGTCTCTGAGGGTGTGAGAACAAGAAGACAGACTCATCATGGGAATGTCTGCTTGTACTCATGCTTCTTGTCTCAGATGGAACCAAAGAAGGTAGAAGATGCCTTAAAGGATAGTAGTTGGGTTGAATCGATGCAGGAGGAGCTGCTTCAATTCAGAAGACAAAAGGTCTGGAATCTATGCCCACTACCATCTGGTCAAGTACCCATAGGCACTAAATGGGTATTCAGGAACAAGAAAGATGATAGAGGCTTGATTATCAAGAACAAGGCAAGACTAGTAGTTCAAGGATACACCCAGGAGGAAGGAATCGATTATACTGATGTCTTTGCACCTGTTGCAAGACTTGAGGCAGTTAGGATCTTCCTTGCTTATGCTGCATCCAAGAACTTCACAGTCTACCAACTTGATGTCAAGTGTGCTTTTCTATATGGGGATATAGATAGGGAAATCTATGTGTGTCAACCTCCAGGATTTGAAGACCCACAGCACCCCAACTATGTGTGCAAGTGGATAAAGCTCTATATGGGCTGCACCAAGCACCTAGGCTGTGGTATGAGACCTTGTCTCAGTTTCTCCTGAAGAATGGATACACTAGAGGTACCATTGACAAGACTCTTTTCATCAGAAAGAGTGGAGAAGACATTTTGCTTGTACAAGTCTATGTTGATGACATCATATTTGGTTCTTCAAACGACCAAATGTGCAAGACTTTGAAAGCATTATGAAGCAGAAGTTTGAGATGAGTTCCATGGGAAAAATGGACTTTTTCCTAGGAATCCAGGTAAAACAGATGAAGGAAGGGTTCTTCATAAGTCAATCTAAGTATGTCTCAGACATCTTAGAAAGATTTGAAATGAAGGACTGTAAACCAGCCAAGACACCCATACCCAGAAACCATAATCTTTGCCCTGACCTTGAGGGGGAGGATACTGATCAACATCAGTATAGAGCAATTATTGGTTCTCTGATGTATCTCACTGCAAGTAGACCAGATATCATGTTTGCCACATGCATTTGTGCAAGATATCAGGCTGCTCCAAAGGTGTCTCACCTAGCTGCTGCAAAGAGAATCCTCAGATACCTCAAAGGAGCACCTAAACTAGGTCTCTGGTATCCAAGAAATAGTGATTTCAATCTCTATGGATACTCTGACAGTGACTATGGTGGCTGCAACATTGACAAGAAATCAACATCAGGAGGATGTCAATTTCTTGGTGGAAGGATTATCTCATGGCAATGCAAGAAAAATCCTGTGTCTCTACATCAACTGCTGAAGCTGAATACATTGCTGCTGCTAGCTGCTGTGCTCAACTGCTATGGATTCAAAATCAGATGTTAGACTATGGGTTCAACTTCATGACTACTCCTATCCATATTGACAACAACAGTGCTATCTCCATTACTGAGAATCCGGTGAAGCACTCCAAGACAAAACACATTGATATCAGGTATCATTTCATTAGAGATATTCATGAGAAACAGCTGATAAAGTTAATCAAAGTTGACTCAAATGAACAATATGCTGATTTGTTCACAAAGGCATTTGATGAACAAAGATTTAAGTATCTCATATCAGCAATTGGGATGATAAACATTGAATAACTACCTCTTTTGAAAACCTTTTTAAATGAGTAATGTCTTGTGTCAATACAATTTAAGCCCTGTTACAAAAGATCTTAAAATTATTCCAAGTGTAAATTCCTTCCGAAGAGGAACTAACTCTCGGAAGATATTCTTGAATATCTTCCGAAGCTAAATTCTCAATGGAAATTTTCTTCTCGGAAGAGTTTTTGGTCTCGGAAGAAGCGATTGATTTTATATCAGATCTACTTCCGAAACTTATACAACTCTCCATTCGGAAAGACAGCTTTACCTTCGGAAGCAATGCCTTGCTTCGGAAGATAAAGTGCCTTCAAAGGACAATTTACCTTCGGAAACAATATCATGCTTCGGAAGAGAAATTGCCCTCGGAAGAAAATACCTTCGGAAATGTTTTACCCTCGGAAATAAAGGTTTTTATATGTAACGGATATCTTTGGGCCCCACTCTGTAAAAAGTAAAGATTTTGTTGATAATGTCAGATTATTTAAAATTATCCGCCATCATTTCTCCGCCGTAAACCACCATACCACCCACAGTAACCCCAAAACAGTTACCCTATTACCACCACCATACTACTATTCACCCTTTTTAAATAATCTTGACTTATCAATTTCATCTTCTTTTACCACTTTACAGCCCTAACTGTTCCCTTCACTGTAAAACCCTCAATCTCTCTCAAAATTTAAGCTTACCTTTTCTCCAATGGCGCTAAACCCTCAGCACAACCAAGTCGCGTTACTTGATTCGTCAAGGGATGCCGACTTTACCCAAATCATCACCTTTCTCACCGAATCCACCTATCTCACTGCACTAACAGTTAACCCCACCATATACTCCAACCATATGTCAGAATTTTGGAGCAATGGTGAAACTGCAGTACTGAATGGGGTTCGAATCCTGAGAACCCGAGTTTGTGGCCAAGAGTTGGTCATCAATGAACAGATCATCAGGGAGCATCTCGAGCTTCACGATGATGGGGCTCCTACTGAGTTCCCCAAGGAAGACTTGGAAGGCACCTATATCCTCATGGGATATGGAGGCGATGTCAGCAGGTCCACAATATACAAGTTCAACTTCTCTTACCATTGGAATTCTTGCTGCACATCGTTCTACACTGCCTCTCCAACAAATCAGGGGGTTGGGATCAAATCCCATATGAACTAGGATGCCTAGTTCATGGGTTGGTGAGAGGCCTCAGATTCAACTACTCACGATTCGTGTTGAACAACCTAATCGCCAATCTCAGCAGGGATACATTCTTCATGTATCCCCGATTTCTTCAACACATAATCAACTGTGAGATGGAACCAAGCAAGCTTGTCTGCGCAGCTGCTCTTCCTGTTCCACACATGAGGCCTACCATCTTCAAGATACTGAAGAAGATGTCCACCAACTTCACTGGACGGTACACTCCATTACCTCCAGAGATGACTGAGCGCATAGCTCCTGGTGACATCCCTGTTATCCCCACAGGTGATGAACCCACACCAGCAACATCCACCACAATACCAAAACCTTCTTTACCCATCAAAGCCACCTATCAGAGACGTCCCAAACGAACCCTTGTTCAATCTACTCTGATTGAACAAGCTCCTCCTGTTCACACCGAAACGACTAGAGTGGAATCATGGGCTCCCACTCAGTCGGAGGTCACACCATCCTTCACATTTGACCTCAATGTGGTTTTGAGTCTCCTCAGTCTCAAACCCCTGAGCCCGAACCCCAAGCCTTTAGCCCACAGGGTGAGTCTCTACACTCCCCTGTGCAGCTTTCTAGGGACAGCCCCACCAAAGGCTCAATGCCTGTAGACATTGATCTAAGTCCCGGGTCAGTAGGACTAACCACCCTCTCTTTCACTGACCTTCTACTCCGTACTGATGAAGAGATTACATCTCTCCATGGCCATGAAGTTGATCTACAACACCCTCTGAAAGATCAACAGAGCCAGGAGGGATCCCTTGTCTCTAGCCCCCATCAGCAGCCTGCTACTGAGGTGAGTCCCACTGATGTGGAGGGGACTCATGTAGACTCAGCTGCCACTACTCAGAGTTTCTCACTGAGCTCTCAGGACAGTGGTAACATCATTAGGACTGAGTCTACGGCAACTTTGCCCATTGACATCTCTGAAAGAGATGACTCTGAGCAGAGGAAACCAGGGTGCCAAGAAACCACATCTGGTGGTGAGAGTGAGCATACTAGGTATGTTATCTCATCTCCCCGTGATTCTTCCTATGAAGATGAGGGAAGTATGCAACTAACACTTCAGTACTTGCTTTCTAAGGTCTCCAACCTGGAATCACAGGTGAAGATCTTAGAATCAAGGACTGCCACTCAGCAACTTGAGATTAACTCTCTCAAGGCTAAACTAGCTGAGAAACAGACGGAGAGGTCTGTTAGGCATGTACCTATCCAGGTCTCAATGACTTCTTCCTCTAGCTCATCTAGCTCTCAAGATGATGCTACCAAAAAGGGGAGAAAGTTCAGAGACAAACACCGAAGGAACCACAGACCCAACTCATTTCCACCCAACAAATCATTACACTACCTGAGTCATCTCAATCCTTTCTGGAGATTGACTCAAGGATGCTTCAAGATCTCTACAGACTGTTCACACAGTTTGTATTGAGATCATCCCTAGAACAGCCCAGCCCCGACACTACACTTGCATACTTTGGGGCTGAGGAGCTTCAAAGACTGACTGCACCTTCTACTACTGTGGAGGAAGTTGGTCAACCTAAGGTCTTCATGGAACCTGAGATTAGCTTCGAAGGGGAAATGGGGACTGATGGCCCAGCAACCGAAATAGATGGGACAGAATCTGCAGCAGTCTCATCTTCCGAAGCTCAAGCTGAAGCTTTCGAAGCCTATATGAAAGCCTCGGAAGAACAAGAAAAATCTTCCGAAGCCGAAATAGAAGCTGCGGAAGGCTTGTTTCAAATGTCCGAGGAGCTGACCATCACAGATGTCATTGCTGACATAGCATCTGAGGTGGGCAGGGAGGACACTTCTGAAACTCCTCCAATCCAAGCACCAGCTGAACTTCTATCTCAATCGCAACCCTCCATTCAAGAACCACCACAGTCAAGCACCATCAAAGACAAAGGCAAAAGAAAACTGACTGCGGAAGAGCTTCAGGAGGAGGAAAGGATTGAGAAGGCTAAAAAGAAAGGGAGGTTTCCAACTGAAAAGGTGCTAGCTGCCAGCTCTAAGGCAGCTGCAGCCAATCAGGAAGAAATCAACCTGAAGAGAAGAACAGCACTCATTGACCAGCTCATCAGTCTTGGAGCTGTCAATGAGGAAATACTCCTGCTATCATTAGAGGAGTTGGTGACTTTGGAGAGGTCAACCAGGCTACAACAAGAAAGGGAAGCCAGGTTGGCCTTGGAGAGGGAAGAACAAGAGCAGAGGGAGGCAGCCCTGAAGCTGAGAGAGGCTAGGATCAAGTTCCTGCTCTCAAGAGGCTTCAGTCTTCCTGAACTATCTCCACATGATGATGATATGATCCTGCTGCTCCACAACAAAGAGCAGGATCAAATGGAGAAGGAAAGGAAGAAGGCTGCTAGGGAGAAGTTAATGGTGAAGAGGAAGAGGGAGGAAGAGAAGAAGGTCACTGCTGCCAAGAAGTCAACTGACAAAGCCTGGATGAAGGACTACCTTCGGGCTCATGGCTTCTCTGGTAGGCAGGTGGGACCTATGTCCGAAAGGACACTCCAGCGGATAGTCAGTGAAATAAAAGCTGACATCCGTCTGGGGAAAAGGAAGGAGATGTACAGGAGGATGAAGGGAATGGTTTTCACCCCAGCCACTCAACCACAGCCACAACCCACACCAGAACCAACCCCTTTTCCCATCAAACCTAAACCCACTGATGAAACCTTCACCCCTCAACCCACAACTCTACCCAAACCTACCACATCACCTCAACCACCCAAACTACCCATCCTAAAACCCAAGACTCAACCCAAAACCACTAAACCTAAGCCTACCCAACAACAACCAAGACCATCCTCTCAGCCTCCTAAACATTTCTCCTTTGAGGAAATTAAGGAGTTCAAGACAAAGCTCATCAATTGCACTACTTTGAGCAGTATCTCCTATGAGGGAGAGGTTATCAACATCACCTATGTTGACAACTCTTCAAGCTCCCTCACCCTAGGCCAATTTCTTGAATTGCCTAGAGAAACCTTGGGCCAGGCTGCAAGACTTCTTGGTCTCAACTCCGATACCCTCAATGCTGAGGAGAAGAGACTAAGAAGAAGACTGGTGACTCTGCTGGATACCAGGAAAGAGGACAGGATTTCTGGTCAATCTCCTGGACCTAGAAATGCAATAATCCAGTGGAGGTTCGATGAACCTTCTCACAACTTTGTTGTGGAAAGAGAGAATGGTGAAATCAACAGGCTTAATGCCACTTCTCTACTGCATCTCAGCAGATTTGATCTTGCTGAGCTTGCAGAGAAGCCATTCTCCAATCCCTCCAACTCTGAGACTGCTGCACATATAAGAAATTACATCAGCGGTCTCCACTTGGCTGAACGAAGTAGAAGAGCCAAGATTGAAGAAGAGTTGAAGCTGAAAAGAGTGGAAGACAAGGAAAGATCAACCACCAAAGGCACAGCCTTTCTACAGATGGTGGAAGGTCCTGAATTGGAACCAATAGTTCGATGGGAATATGACTATACTTCCCATCAACTAACTCTTTTCAGAGGGCCACAACAGAGGGTACACATGATCCAAGGTGACAGAGTAGAGGTTCTGTCCACCAAAGATTTGTACAAGATTCTCAGCATCACAGCAGGAAAGAATGAAGATACTGATAAACACCTGCTCGCCTTGGTGCTGAGAACTTTGAGAAGAAGAGGGAAGTGAAGTTTTGGTAGCATCAGCCTAGGGGAGTTTGTTGGATCATGATAAGGCTGGTGCAACCAAATTCACTTCATAGTCACTTTTGGTACTACATCAAAGGGCTTCCGAAGTCAAGCAAGAGATCTTCCGAGAGTCTAAGGAACAACAGCTGAAAAACAGCTTCCGAAGACAAATCTGATGAAGAGCTGAAGACAAAGTCTGAAAGCTTCCGAAGACAAAGTCTGATGAAAAAGCTGAAGACAAAGTCTGCTTCCGAAGACAAAGAAGACTCCAAGCTTCGGAAGAAGTAGTCTTCCGAAGTATAAATACCCTCCGGAAGAAGTTGTTCTTCCGAAGCACTTTACCCTTTCGGAAGACATTGCTATGTCCAGCAGATAAAAGTATGGTCCCTGACAGTCCGCTACAGACCTCTGATACAGCATGGCATCTTCCTAAAGAGCCATGTTGTTGACCATACTTTATTCTACTGTTCACCTTTTTATGTTAGTACATGTTATCAACTTTAGTTGGTGACAAAAGGTAAGTCAGGGACATGTCCTGACTACCAACTCTCAGGCAAAATGTCTGAAAGACCTCACCTAGAGTCTTGTAGTATAGATGTAAGGTTAGAGGTGTCCAGCTGGAATCAAAGTATTCCCGGCTGTAGGTAGTATTATATATATCTTCTCCCTGTAACTCTTTAGATAAGCGATTTGAGTCCAAGTGTCTTGTAATCCTTTGAGTTGAGAAGCAATATATAAAAGTACCTTGAAAATTACTTGCTGTGTTAATTTTCTTACTGCTTGTTACTTGTTATATTGTGATCAACTCTTTAAAGACTGCTTGCCGAGTGTTGATTCAAAGTGAGTTGAGAGAAAACCACCCGAATTCCGATCCTGCAGTTGTTCAAAACCCAACTGCACCAAACCCTCCCAAAACTTGTACTTACAAACATTTCAGTTCATGCAATCCCACTAAGTTCAGTGGAACCGAAGGTGCTACTGGATTACTACAGTGGTTCGAAAGCATCGAGAACATTTTCCTAAACAGCGAATGCCCTGAAAATCTAAAAGTCCGGTATGCCACAATTGTTCTTCAGAAACGCGCACTTACTTGGTGGAACGGAGAGAAACGAACCCGTGGAACTGAAACTGCTCTAGCCTTAACATGGACTGAAGTTAAGGATCTCATGACTAAAGAGTTCTGCCCAAGAAATGAAGTCCGGAAACTGGAAGCTGAGTTCTGGGAATTAACCCAAGACAGTGGCGAGAACCTCACATACACTAACCGATTCCACGAACTGAGCCTTTTGGTACCGCATCTTGCTACCCCTACCTCCCGAGCCATCGAGAAATACATTGGTGGTCTACCCTTGCAGATTCAGGATACGGTGCTAGGAAGGAATCCTTCAACACTAGAAGATGCTATCAGGCTGGCTGCACAGTTAACCGATAATCATGTGAAAGCTGGTTCCTTAACCAGGAAAGGATCGAAGAAAAATACCGATAAACTTCCTAACGAAATCGTCAAAACCGACCAACCCGAGCTTTCCAAGAACCAAAAGAGGAAGGCTAATTCTCAAAACTTTACTGTAATTGCCCTGCTGTGCCAATTAATCAAGTCCCTCCAACTCGTCAACCAGTAGTAAACAACCAATCACTAATGAAAAAGTCATACGCTGGACCCTTTCCGCAGTGTAACAACTGCATGTATCACCATCCCGCTAATATTCAATGTCGTCAATGCACAAACTGTGGTCGTCTGGGTCATACATTCAACGTGTGCAGGAGTGCTGCTAAAGCTCCAACCAATGCACCAGTTCACCAACATCCTCTTGTAATTACCCAGGGTCGTGCATGCTATCAATGTGGTGATCCGAACCATTTTCGCAATCGATGCCCTCAACTTGTCAGCCTAGTTCCTACGGCTCAAGGACGTGCTTTCAACATTAATGCTCAACAAGCTCAAGCCACCAATGATGTGGTGTTGAATAATTCTTGTCCTTGATTTCGTCTTCATGATTTAATTCAAGATTTGTAATCGTGATTTCCTTTTGTTACATTGAAGTAATCTGAAAATTTCTAAATTTCTAATTGAGATATTTTTCCTTTCGTTGTTAAGTCGAACTTTGAACCGTTTGCACCGTGGGAGATGCAAGAGTTTGCAAGTCAACCTATGACTAAGGACACTCATATCTCCTAAATGATTCTAACTCATCAAAACAGGGGTGATTCCCTTACTTTGGTGATGAATCTTTATTCATTTCAATAAATGTTTTTCAATGATGTGTTTTATAAAATTTTATCCTCTGGATTAGGGTGATTTCCTTATCTCGAGGACTAACTTCAATTATTCACTTTGGAACTTGCATTTCACAAATGACATGATATCACTAAAATAGGATTGAAACCCGTACTTTGGTGACAAATGTCAATCTTCAATTGTTTTCTTGTTATTATGAAATTCAATCATCAAGATAGACGTAAATTTCATACCTTGATGATAATTTCATTTTCATGGATTGTATTTTTCAAATGAAACGACCTCGTCAAAGTAGGAGTGAATTCTGGATTTTGATGAGGAAGTCTATCTTATTACATTTTGTTTTTGTAAAAATTCATCATTAAGATAGGAGTGATTTCCCTTACCTTAATGGTGAGTTACCTCGTCTTATTTCTGTAGATCCTCAGATCGAACTTTTTGATTGGAAGGTTAATGGTTATACCTTGAGCGTACACCATCAAGTTAGGGGTGAAAACTATACCTTGATGACTATTCTCATTTCTTGATCATCAACTTACCATGGTGTAAGCAAGTGACGGGACGCATGTAGTAACTTGAAGGGTGAAATAATGTTAGTGTTTCGACCTATCAAGCCAAAGCATGATCTCTGAACTTGAAAAGAGACCCGATCGTTTTAGGTTAATTTTGATTCTAAGCTTGGAACGTTTAAATTCTTAAATCGATTTCTTTTATTCTCATGTTTGACTCGATCTAGCTACATCAAACCATTTATTCTTTATCTATCGACTTTCATTGTGAGTTATCATCAAAACCTGATTACGTGATGGTAGTCTTCCTAAACAATCTTTTGTCAAGTAAAGATATTATCTCTGATCGTGATGGTCGCTTCATCTCTCGTTTCTGGAAAAGTTTCCAAACAGCTCTCAAAACTCAACTGAATCTTAGCACAGCCTATCATCCGCAAACCGACGGTCAGACTGAAAGAACGATACAGACGCTCGAGGATATGCTCCGGCTTGTGTCATTGATTTCAGTGGATCGTGGGATTCTCATCTTCCGTTGATTGAATTCTCTTACAATAACAGTTACCAGACCAACAGATGGCACCATTTAAGGCCTTGTATGGTCTGAAGTTGGTGAATCACAGATTACTGGTCCAGAACTGATACAAGAAACAACAGACAAAATTCATAAGATCCGTGATAACTTGGTCGTTGCTAGAAATCGTCAAAAGCATTATGCTGACAAAAGACGTAAACCCATGGAATACAAAGTTGGCGAACTCGTACTTCTTAAGGTATCACCTTGGAAGAGAGTGATTCGTTTTGGAAAGAAATGGAAACTAGCACCTCGTTACGTGAGTCCATTCAAAGTACACGAGCGAATTGGGAAAGTGGCCTACAAGCTTGAACTAACCCAAGAGTTCAGCAATATACATCCTACGTTTCATGTTTCAAATCTCAAGAAATGTCTTGCCGATAAAAATCTCCACATTTTACTCGACGAAGTCCAGATTGATGAATCTATGCACTTTATTGAGAAACCTGTGGAAATTATGGATCGGGAAGTCAAACAGCTCAAACGTAGTAGGATACCCATTGTCAAGGTCCGCTGGGAATCTAAACGTGGCCCAGAATTAACCTGAGAACGGGAGGACCAAATGAAATCCCGATATCCTCATCTTTCTGTTTCAGTCTCCTCGTGAACAAATTTCGGGACGAAATTTCCTAAAGCAGGGGAGACTGTAACATCGCGTATTTTCGGTGAAAAAAATGTATATATAATAATAATAATAATAATAATAATAATAACAATAATATTAATAATAATAATAGTAATAATAATAATAATAATAATAATAATAAAAATAATAATAATAATGATTTGATTAATAATAGTCCAGGAGTTATTTGGTAAGATTTAAAACTTAAAAACCAAGTTTTAACCCAAAACCATCAAAACATAAACCACAGGGACCATTTTGTAATTACCACAAACATCCCAACCCCACCCCCTCTTCCCTTTCGTGCCCACCGTGACCACCCACACCACCATCGACCATAATGGAGCAATCCGTGCACTATCAAATATTTTAATCGAAAGTAACCACACACTAACACTCATATAAGCACCTATAATCGATTAACAGATCCAATTTCATCTTAAACAAACTCAACCTCTCTCTCGAACACCCGTTCCATCCGTCGACCTGCAACCTACTCAAAACCCCACTTCCGATCGATTTCAATCAAATTACCATAGGGTTTTTCATCCTCATCATCATACGAAGCTTCCCCTACGTTTAATTGGATTATAAACAAGATTTGAGCATCAAACGACTACTCACTGTGCCGCGACCTGTTCATCTTTGGGTAAGGCATCAATCGATCATCATATGATTAATTATACACACCCACACACTCGATTTTTCATGAGGGTCAAAAGCCCCATGATTGAAGAAGCATTCGATATCGAATTGAACTTCGATTTGGGTCTGGATCGAACCTAGGGTTCGAATGGATTTGGGAATTGGGGTTTGATCGAGATTAAGCTTAAAACAATTTGAAGCCGGAACCTTTCGCGGCTTAGGCCTTTAGTCTGCTGGTTCCTGCGCTCCACCTCCAACAAGAGGTCCCGGTTTCGAAACCCGGCCACCTCTATAATTATAAACTATTTTTTAGGCTCTTATAAACCTTTAAAAATTCTAAAAAAATTTCTAAAAATCATAAAAAAAATATTTAAATCATTAAAAATATTTAAACAACTAAATTATTTTTCTGAAATTTATTTTAACATTTTATCCATTTTTATTAAATGTTTTAATAAATAAAATTACAAATAATACAAAAATTATTTATACGAAAGTGGACTTTTAATAATTTAATTTATTTAAATTATTATTCAACACTAAATTACTTTTAATTTATTTAAGTAATATTTATTATTGCTTAAATCATAATTAAATACAAAAGTTTTATATTTAAATCATTCCAAATAACAATTTCATTTTTTTGTCATTTAAATAATTAAATATTTTAATTAATTATCATATAATTGATTAATAAAATTAATTATTTATTTTTCCACATTTTAATAATAAACCAAACAATTACGAGTATTGATACAATTATTTTTATTAAATTCTAAACATAAATACTATCAATAAATTCATTTTACGTATTTCAAGATATTCAAACTAAATAAATTAAAGACCCAATGGAAATCCTAACACATTCCCAAATCATTATTATTCTAATTCGAGACACCGTTCCTTAGGTTAATCGTAAGGAAATCGTTGGTGTCTAATCTATCACATCCAGATTCTAATCTCATCAATCAAGTGAGTATTCATATCCCCTTTTTATATCATTTCTTATTTGGGGGAAATCATGTGATACAATATATTCAATCATGATATTCTATTGTTATTTCATTCTAAATTCAATTCAAGACAGGTTATGTTATTACTTGCAATTATGTGAACATACTGTGATAAACTGGACGACAGTAAAACCCTAATTCAATCAATCAATCAATCCTGTCAACAATGTAGATCTACTGGTTTGGATAACCCACCCCATATGGCTTACGAGTGGTGATTGTGCCAGAGACAGGAGTTAATCTATGGTGTATGTGTGGAGTCTATTATATGCAAGTGTCAAGTCAAGGGGTTGTTATTGTGTCAGTTTATCTATATGCTTTACTATTGCAATATAAGTCTTAATGTTACCTTGTGAATTGAATTATTCTCAATCAATCAATCAATCTATATGTATACTCAAAACTGTGATTACTCACCAGCTAATTCGTTAGCTGACTTTATTTTCTCACATGATTTCAGGTTAAGCAAATTAGTGGACTTCTACATGCTCATATAAGACCCGGTCTTAGTCAAAACAAAAGACAATTATTATTTGTGACTTTAACTGTTGTATTTGTATCTGTTAAATTCATGTTATCCTGTAATCAGATTTTAATATCATTTTCACTATTAGACAATCATGAGTTATGAACAATCAATCATGAGTCATGTGTAAGGGTTCCCAGGTAAGTAGGTCACCTAATTCCTAACCCTCTCTCTTCCATCACAACTCACGGTTCCTCAAAATTTATGATGAGAACAATCGGTGTTGGAATAATTCGACTGTCTCTGGCTCTACGGTAAGGTTCAGGTCTGAATTTGTGTATATGAGTACCAAAAACTTATTATCAGAATATCCTAGAGAGAGAGGAATTTGAGAGGAGAAGAGGGAGTGAAACGCCATACTCGGTGGGCTTCTGCGACGGCAACGATTAACCCTTCCACCTCCTCCGCTGGAATCATCTGCGACTCTAGATTTGTCCCAACAGCTGTCTTCAGAGAAATCCTTAATGGCCCTTTGATGGCAGATTAGGTGATCGAAGGTGAAGAAGATGGTGGAGAGAAATTAAGGGTTTAAAAGAGAATAAGTGTTTTGAAGAAATTTTTGCAATTTATTGAAGTTTAGTGGCCAGATTGTGAAACTCTCAAATTCCACTATACACACCGACCAAAGTTTTTAATATATATTATAACGAGCCTAAATGACACTATTTATAGCAATATTTATCTATATAATTGATGAGAGTTAGCTACAGTAGTTAATTTGTCACTTTATGAGTACTATTATGTAAGCATGGAGAAAAGGATGTTCACCACTTAAAATCTAACTTCATCATTCATTATATATTATTTATAAAGCTGCCATATCTTATGATAATTAGTTTAAAGTTTTAAGTTCATACAACTTGATTTATTTTAGAAACTATTGCATTACGTTCTCAATTGATGAAAAAAAAATGTGAGTTAGTCTTTTTTAATAACAATACATCATTTAAAGATCCTTCAAACTATTTACAAGTAATTTTAGATTTGATTGATCTTTATATAGTATTAGACTATCAACCTAAGTGACAAATAAGTTGTGCCGCCAACTAATATTTATAAGAAAAAATATATTATCTATTTTATACTTTCAAGATTTGATTGTTTCTTTTTAATTTTTGGTTAAAATACCAAGCATACAAGAACGTTGTGTTTAATCATATCTAATGTTTTATATAAGTTTACCTCTACGCCCGCTGCAAAGCGCGGGAATACATGCTAGTTTTATAAATCATATAGATTTAATGTTGGTTTTGATTATTCTTTTAACAGTTTTCATTATATTAAAAGAAAAGCTAACAAAAAGCCAGGGAATACAAGGATAAGGAGTTAATTTAAAAACTAAAATCACATCGGGACTTTCATTCTAAATTTATCATTTTCTCTCCATAATTGATCCACCGGAAAAAAAAGTAGCTTGATCTGTACAAAATATTTAATGGCTCCGATGAATGATCGTTGAAAGTTCTTGCATTCTTTGACTTCCATAGAATACACCACAGGGTCATAAAGATAGCATGAATGATGTTTTTGTTATCTTAGTGATTTTTTTTATTACGAATGAAAGAAGGGTAATGTTACAATGCCCTCATTTATACTATTTTTAATTGTTATACCCTTTAACTTTATGACAACTATATTTATTTAACTTTTTAATGATTCTTTCATTCCTATCCCTTATAAGAGGAGGATGCCAAGAGTTTCGCTCAATGGCCTAAGGACTACCTGACTTACTGACCTTTCTGCAATTCAATTTCCTGATGAAATCAACTAGTTGTCTAAGTGCACTAGCTGTCTTCTTTATTGTATAACGCTTCTCACTTGACTTCATAATCACAGCTAAGCTACCTATGGTGAGTATCTAGCCGTTGCTTCATGCTTACCTTCCTTCATAAAAATAGGCTAGGATTAGTCGGATCTAGCCTTGTTGTAGTAAATACCATCAACAGGATGAAAACTATTTGAAGGAATGCATCTATTCAAGTTTTTATTGAATTCGATATGCGTAGATTCGATTCAGAGAAGAGATTCTTTCTTGTAAGAACATGACAAGCTAAGTGAAGACATTCAGAACTGGCAAGCACTCGGAAGCACTAGACCAATAAGCTAGATCTCCCCACGGGGCATTGCATGTTTAGCCAGACCGCTCCGCTCGTGCTTTTCCTCGCGCATTTAAGATATCACAACACATATAATGCTATAGGTATAAATGAGTTAAACCAGCTCATGAGCTAATTAGATCGGTTAGAAACTTGCTCAAACCGATACAACCTTTAATGCGTTCGAGCCCGAACTCTAACTTGTGCTCGAGCTCGTATTATGGCTTGTTAAATAACTGAAGTCTAGCTCAAGATTCACATATCAAACTCGAGCTATCTCGCGAGTCTAAACGAGCCTTTTATATATATTTTGACTTCAATCTATTAACAATACATGTTTATATAAAAATCTATACTAATAAATTATTACATTGGGTGGACACTAGACAATGTCACCCTCATATTATCTCTACTATTTATTTTTCCGCCCAAATTATTTATTAGTTTTTAAAAAATTTAAAATAACTAATTGCTAAACACACACACACACACACTCTCTCTCTCAATCTCTCTCCTTCTCTCCCTCTTATTTAAACATTTCAATTTTTTCTAAAAACAATATTTTTTATAAACATATTTTTATTAATTAGAAACTATGAATTTTTAAACAACGTATATTTCTACACATATGAAATATTTTAAAACCGATTTTTTTAAAAAAATAAAAGTTTTATATGAAAATGTTTTCTTAAAAAATAAAAAAATAATTGAAATCCGAAGTTTTTAAACAATGAAATATTTATAAAAATGATATTTTGTCAAAGAAAAAATATATTAAATACGAAAAAGTATTCATAAAACAAAATAACTAAAACCAATTGTTTTGAAATAACAATTTTTATTAAAAATGACATTTTTCTTATATTCTTAGAACTAAATGTCCTTTAACATCTTTCTAAAACAAGAGTTAAAAACACTTTTGTAAAATGAAAGTTTTAAAAATATAATAAAATTATTTTATTAACTAAAATACGTACTCACACATAATTTTAGTTATATCTTATATATATATATATATATATATATATATATATAAATATATATATATATAGGAGAAGATTCCTGAGAAAACCAATAGTTATATAAAAACCAAAGAAAATCACGGAAACAAATAACATAATTCATAACTTTTTTTGTTATTTTAATGGTTAAAATATTACTCTATTTAAGTATTTGGTTCATATATGTTGAGCATACATACGAGAATGATAGTATTACGTATACGTAACACTATGTCGAATAAAAAATGGTTACGTATACCGGTATACGTAACCTATGTGTGACGTATATATAAAACCATGCTACGATTTTTATTTGATCCATACCATTATTTATATATACTCACACACATACATAGAGGGTGGTGATAAAAAATTATTAAATTATGTGATCGATTTCATTGATTTTCTCTAGTTTTTTCGTAACATTGTTGTTTTCTTATTATCCCTCCTCTCTCTCTCTCTCTCTCTCTCCCTCTCCCTCTCTCTCTCACTCTATATATATATATATATTTATTTATATATATACATATATATAATTTAATAAATAAAAACCTATATTTGAATTAAAACAAACTTAATAAAAATAAAAATTTTATAAAATACATAATACAACGAACTTTTTCTTTAAAAAATCATTTTTCTTAAATAAAATATTTAAAAAAATTTATAAAACAAAGTTTAAGAAAAATAAATTATTGTTTATTTACTTAAAGTAGCTATTTATACGTAATTATAATCATATTTTATTTTCAAACATGATTTTATAATGTATAAATTTTGATTACTAATTATTTAATATTTTATTTATTTATTCCGTGTAATACACGGGAACTAACCTAGTGTGTGTGTGTGTATATATATATATATATCAAAATATAGTGTTATATTTTCTAACCTTCATTAACTTTTAATATTTTTTTATTTAAACCGTGTAATACACGGGGTTTTATCTAGTTATTGTATATTTAATTTTGATAATAATTATGAGCGATTAATTTTATATATGATAATATGGAAAGTTTCTTCAGGCTTCACAATAGTTTTTTTTCTTTAAACGAAGTTTGTTTTGGTTTTTCAAAGGCGTTTTATATTTTATTTTTATAGAATGTGTGTTTTTTAAAAAGTACGTTATCAATTTTTATTGATATTTTTTAAACTTTGTTTACAAAAGTTTACAAAAAAGGAAATGATACTTTTTTCATAAGGATTTTAAACGCGTAGAATATGAGAACTTTTAAATTTAGTTATAGAGAGAATGGGTATGACAAATAACATGAAAATTATATGTAACTTAACCCTAAAAGAATAAGATTTTGAGTAGTTTTGGGAAAATGATGAATGTTTCCTTTCTTTTCGTACTTTCAAATTGTTTTGATAAAAACGAGTCATCCTTAAGAAACAAATCAGAGCAAAATAACAAATGGGGCCGTTGTTTCATACACCCCTGTTTTTGCATTTTACACTAGACAAGATAAACGACCATTTTTCTAGCTGTAACGACCGTTTTTTAGGATGAAAACGACTGTTTACAGCTCTGTAAACGACTACGGCCGTTTGCAATTAAGAAAACTACCGTTTATCGAGAATAACCTGCAAAAGAAAACCTCGAGATTGCAGATTCTGAAAACCTAGACTGTCGTCTGTTTAGCTATAAACGACCGTTTATGATTGAGTAAACGACCGTTCGTGCCTTGGTAAACGACCATTTACAACGACTAGTCAACTCAATGATGTATGAAACGCATCACCCATAACAAATATATATATTTTAAAATACGCTAAATCAAATCAAGTCATATGAGATTAAAACTTAGAAAAGTTTATACAATTTTAATTTTTAATAATTCATTCAAAAATCTCGTTAATTCATATCATGTGCCTCTCGCATTAGAGATATTTTTATCCTTTACCCGTTTTAGTATAAATATATAAGGATTAGAAAAGAAATTAAATGTTAAAATATAGAGTTAAATTACATAAATGATCCATGTGGTAAGATCCGACTTTAAGTTGGTATTTAAGTATCATTTATTACAAGTTTGCACATTAAGTGCATTAAGTTGTAATACAATTGTCCCTGACCTCGATGAAAGTTAACTTTTTATGACGTAAAATGACCATTATACCCTTTTTAAAATATAAAAATATTTAAATATATGTAAAAATAAATAACAATTTGTTACAGTAATGTAAAAGTAAGAAGCTCAACTTGCTACTATCACCGCCTCCACCCTCAACCCTTTCTTCTCCATATTGATTTTAAAATAGAGAGACCTGTCTCAACTTAATAATCGATGAATTATATCTGTCTTAGGTCAAACAAGCGAAGAATCCCTGCAATTGGTGGTGTAATGAGTAGTGATGACGACAAAGGGATATGGATGAGTAATTGGTGGTATAGAGGCGGTGGTGACAATGTCTGCACTGGTTTCGGTGATCTCCTTCTCTATCTCGACATGATAATCTGGTTCATCTTCGGTGCTAGTTTCAGGCGGTGTGGTGGTGGGTTTCAAGTGATTATATACTTTTGAAGAGGATATGTGTGGTTGCCAGTGGTGGTGGGTTG
Organism: Flaveria linearis; assembly: GCA_024085815.1. Taxonomy (NCBI): domain Eukaryota; kingdom Viridiplantae; phylum Streptophyta; class Magnoliopsida; order Asterales; family Asteraceae; genus Flaveria; species Flaveria linearis. The sequence goes on from CM044009.1 coordinate 10,981,194, forward strand.
TCGACGAGGTATGGGTAGGATAATAAGAGGTAGGCGGGTGTGGTGGAGATAGAGTTAGAGTTATTTTAAGAGTTTTTAATGCTTTATAAATATATATATATATATATATATATATATATATATATATATATATTAAAATAAGGGTAATTTGGACATTTTTAGAAAGTTAAGAGAAAAATTAACATCCATCCAACTTGGGGACAAATTTGTTACAAATTCACATACTTAGTGTGCAAACTTGTAATAAATAATACTTAGGGACTAATTATGAAAAAAAGACCACACCACATCAACCATCCGTGCAGTTAACTCTAAGATTTATAAACCTACACTCTATTGGTTCATTATTTATTTCTCCTCTCAAATCCACCGCCTACCATTACTACATCTGGTCTACCCTAATGACGGTGTGAGGTCCTGAAATGCCCTTAAGTATCTGTCCATTATCGCACACTCCTTGTTTGAATATGTTCCTCGATCGCCCATGCTAATAACATCTACGTCTCCACTTTGCTTAATCAAGCCCACGCCTCAATGGTATGTAAATGTCCATTGTAAATCCTCAATGTACATATTTTCAATTTTAAATCTTCAAAGATTTCATTTTCCCGGAATATGGATTAAGAAAAGGAAGAATGTATGGAAGTAAGCTTGAGTCGGTGCTTTACTAGGCGATGCTCTTCAACTGCCACTCCGACGATTGAAACAAAGTTCAATTATGTGCAAACCCTGATTTCAAAATCCGGTTTGATATTCATATTCAATAGTCTGGTTGAACCGTGCAAAATTAGCTTGGTTTCCAACTACTATGACAAAAGAATGAACAAAATTCTGGCATATGCAATTTCATTCCTTCACTGTGACACTCCACTAATTATAATCAGTAAATCTCATTATTAATTAACGATAACTATTATTATTATCACCATTATTATTATTAATATTAACAAATAACCTACAATTAACTAAACTAGGTCACTAAAACTAAATTGTTGAATGTTGCAAACTTGAGGGACCAATGTGGTATTTAGCAAAAAAAATCAAATTATTATTAAATAACCAACCCACCTCCCCATTCGGCCCACATTTGCAAATTGTCATCATCTTCATCCGTAACCCTAAACCACCATCACCGTAACCTTAAACCATCATCACCCCATCGACACTTTCTCTTCCTCGGCCACCACCATTGGCAGCCATCCATTGACGATCAAGCGTCTCTCTTTTGGGCAGTTTCTTGATCGCGTGACGCTCCGACAGGATCCATCGCAATCGTGGGTCGCTTACGACTCATCCGCTATTTGAACGCAGCCTCTCGTCCACCGCGCAGTGAGTTCTTTTCGTCTATTTTGAACATTCTTAAAGATTCGGTTTCGCTATGGACATCGGGTACGGTCCGGTTATAGCCGTGAGCGTGGATATGTGGATCCATGTTGGTGAATCGCTGCTTGTTCACGTATCTACTAAGTGTGTTCTTGTGTGCGTTTAACCGGCTATGTGCTACTGTCTGTGTGTGTCGTTGTACGTTGTGCGTATGGATGTGTATATTAAACCGTAAATATGCTTGTGTATGTGGTTGTGGGTATGTTGACCGTGGGTGTGCGTGCAAACATGGAGGTGTGTGTGGTATTCCATGCGCCTAAGCGCATGGGAATGTATATGTGCACGTTCAAGATGTAGGCGCATGGACATGTTTGGGTGTTTGGGCGCATGGAGTGCACAAATGTCCTAGTTTGGGCGCATGGAGTGCACAAATGTCCTAGTTTGGGCGCATGGGGGGAGGTGAATGTGGTTCACGTGTGGGTGTGTGTTTTGAGATTTGCTAAGTTATATGTATGCGATTGTATGTATGTATGTGTAAATTCATGTATATGCATGTAGTAATATGGCCCAAATGAAATATGGATATATGTCTTATTGTTGTAGTTAAGAGCATGTGTGTAGTGCATGCATGTATGTGGGACATATAAATATAAATGAAAGTGGCAGTGGGCAAGAATTTATCAAAGTTATTAAAAAAAATCTTTCAAAGTGTGTGTTATGATCCATGCGTCTTATGAGTGTGAGTTTCATAAAAAGGTTTAGGTAGGGTTATGCATGCATATTCAATTATAAAAATCATGATCATGGATGATGTGTTTTGATAGTATGTTTAAATTGATGTTAGATATAGCATGAAATTCCATTTGAATGCTAAGTATCATGCATGTAAGTTAATTCATAATAACATTCATAATGAAAACAAATTAATATATGTTGGAAACACTATAAACTTTTGGTTTTATAAATTATAACTGGATTTCATGCATTGAAAGTGAGTTAATCTATACTTGTCCTTGTTTGGGGATGGGTGAATGTCAATAATCGACACCGTAACCGAGTCGTGAAACGCGAAACCGTACGACCCTTATATTTATAATTAATAATTAGTATTAATTATATATGTACATATATTAAATGAAACTCAGGTTAATTGGAAAACCTGAATCTTTGTGCTTTCGTTCACTCGTTGCTGTGCATTTAAGGTGAGTCTTCACGGCCCCTATTTTACTTTCTTTCCTTTTTAGGGGAGAAAACATGCAAACATATTTACAAAATGGTTTTAGTATTATTGATATCGCCTGTTACGTTAGTGCAAACATACTTGAAAGTCCTTACATTCTCGAACCGTTAGTAATATGTAGCGAGATAATTCTGAGTAGTACTACTGGGTTTGACAAACCCCACCCGGGCTAGTCGCGCTAGCTTGATTGGAGGTCAAACGGGTGCATTATTGACCTAACACTTGTCACTGTCTGGTGAGACGTGACGGGAAGGCAACAAACATACAAACAGTCAGCTTCGGTTCGAAACGCTAAGTAACTTGTTTATAGGCTAGCTACCTATCGATATGCTTTAATTACTATACTATTCAAATAGTCACAAACATTCGAACAGTTACAAACATTTTTATCTGTGATAAAACCTGTGAACTCACCAACTTTATGTTGACACACTTTAGCATGTTTTCTCAGGTAACAGGAACGCTTAAGTTCATGATGCACGATTAAGGAACGCACTCAGGACATGCATCATCAAACTCATTTACTTGCATTGGACATTTTGTTTTGAATTAGCTCTTATAACTTTCAGTATTTGGTTTACATTTCGTATGTTCGCTTCCGCACTGATGTTTATTTCATTATGTTACTCTGATTGAAGTCAAATGTTTATTTTTAAATTCATATAGTGTCGTTTGATATGACCGTATCTGAGATCCTGGTTTGTCACACGCCTAACGGTAAAACCCCGTTTGGTGGAAATTGAGGGTGTGACAGATTGGTATCAGAGCCACTGGTTATAGAGAACTAGGATTGCATTTGCATCTAGACTATAGCCTTAGACACAACACTAGTATTGCACATACACTCTTACATGATGGCAACTGTTGTACGAACATTCTCCCGGCATGCTAACATTACATTACTGAACGATCAAACATTACCCGCACTATCCATGTCACCTGTATCATCCTCGACTAACAGAGGGGCGGAGAGTCCTGCTCGCTTACTTCCAACATATACACTTGTTTCTTCACTCCCGGAGTTGAATCAACGACGATTTGAACCTAACATTACCACTTTGGAACACGAAACTCTTTTCTAACACACACGACAAACCTAACGACGACGAACAAGGAGAACAACTCACATTACTTTTCTAACTCTATTGTACTTGTTTCTACTTCCAACATGCCCTATCATCTTCATTAGTCTGAACAGTAAACGTGGGACAACCAAGGGATTTGAAGTCTATCAGAGGATCAGACTTAGACATGTAGATGCTTAGAGCTTCAAAGGGAAAAGGCCAAATCGTCTTGATTCCCCGTTGTTATCTTAACCGAATCCCTTGTACAACCTTAGTTATTTGACCCTTGGTATAATAAATATATCTTTGATACCTCTATCATTGATAACACTCGGTACTTGACAAGGTATGTTATCTTGAATGGGAGGAACCATGGGTGACCATGCAAAGCAAATTAGAATCACGGGTGCACACGTAATTGTAATTTGTCGTGCATGAGAATTCTGGCAACTCAATCGGGTGATAACGGTCATAATTAGTACAAATTTTCATTTCTATACTTGGAGACATGAGATCTCGGTTCTCATAAAACCTTACTATTGATATGCAAACAAATCCTTCATTCCTAATAGTATGAAAGTTCTCATCTACCCCGAGCCTTAATAAGATTCATGTTATGACATTAGCCCTAGTCTTTATAAGACGTGCTCTTTTTAGCATTTCAGTGTTCGTGTAACACTATCCATCTACATTGTGCCAGATCTTCAAAAGTTGCAATAAAGTGATAATATTCTTGGGCGTGTAGTCCTTGTTCATTAGATTGATCTTAAGACTTAGAGTCTCGGTAATTTCAGCGTTCGAGCATTCATTTCATTTGATATCTATCATGTTTAAGCGTACATTACATTTGTTTGTCTCCCTGGTGGTGAGAATCCAATCGAATTTTTCTGGCTTACTACGCTTAACGTAGGACCAAAAAGCAAGACATTATGACGACCCCGTCCAATATATCTCAGCCTTTCCATTATAAGCAACAGGTGCAACTATCCCTCACAATGACTCGTGCAATAAGAACATTTGAGAGCACTGTAGAGAAATTTGGCCATACCTTCAAGAACCATCGTGTGAACATCCCGGCCAAGTCTCCCCCACCACAAGAATCACAAAAAGGATGTTATGAGTGCAGAAAAACCTATGCATTAAAGGGAAACTGCCCAAGGCTCAAGAAGATAAGAAACCAGCAAAATTGGTAGTTTAAGGCTCAAAAATAAGCTCACACATAGGATGGAATTGGGTATAAGTGTTTCATTTTACATGTTTGAATATTTTCACCAACTCTTTTTGCTTTTCAGGATATCACAAAAAACATTTTTAAGGTTATTGGGTTTGCTTTATTTGCTTATTTTATTTCTCGAAAACGTATATTTATATTTTGTTTTATCAAAAAATGTTTTATGTTTCTTGTGTTGTTGCCACAAACATTAAAACTAGAGTGACTTTTTGTAAAAGATTTAATTATAACTTGGACCTATTTATAAGCAAAGTATCAAGCATGTATACCCTTCCCCACACTTAAACTTCACATTGCCCTCAATGTGATTAACAATAAATATTAAGTAGAGAAAGGCAAACGAAAACTCCCCTAAAATGATGAGTTAAATGCGTGCGATCGTTTTTCCACAGCTGCCTTGAATGAGCTCAAAAGAATACATCGGGATTAATCTAAAACATCACCAATTTATTTAAACAGAAAGTTAAAGTCCTAAGCACACAAAATAAAAATAAACAGACTGAAAGTAACATAGAGCCAGGTTTTGGTTACGGGTCCTTGGCTAGACCCTTCCCCACACTTAGTTTTTAATGAGGTGGAGGTTTATCACCTCCAAGAAAATATTAGTTGGTATATCGATTTGGCCAATAACCGATTACCATTGACTTTGAAGCTTCATCCCTCATTGTTATCAACTTTGATAGCTTTATATGGATAGACTTTTTCTTCATTATTTTTTATAAATTTTTTTAAGTAAAACAAAATAGTCAAAAATTTGGATTGCCTTTCAAACTACCATGTGTCCCCGGCAACGGCGCCAAAAACTTGATGCGTGCGGATAGTATATATATTTTGATAAAGGTTTTTCGCACAGATTTAGTTTTAAATGGTTATTACTAATACTAACTACACACACAAAAGGCAAGTGTACCTATTGTGAGGTAATATAGTGTTGGTAAGAACCGAGTATCAATCCGTGGACACACTAAGCCTACTCAACAACCCTCATAATTGACTATTAATTTTGATTTAGAAAATGATAAGTTAAACAAAATAACAATAAATAAAGATAGATAAAGATAGATTGAGACTTTTGGTGATTCTTTCAGTGAAGTAAGGTTGTTATCCTAATTTAGATTACACTTATGCAACTATGATGAATTGGTGGTGTGATTAAAGATATTGAATAAAGTAATTGTGTTAACGTTTATAAAGATGAGCTGGCGCGATTTCTCGTCTATCCGCTCCGTAGTGACCAGGACCAACACAGGTTGAGATTTACTGCTTAGGTCAAGGCCCTAGTGATGTAGGTAAATCTTTTGTGTCCTTTTCGATATACGATTTCTGAAAACATAACTTAATGTAAGAAGAGAGTTGATCAAGTTCTATTCTAACATACTATTAATTTTAGAAAACCATAACAATTACTGTAGATTTCTCAGACTAATAAAATGGAACCCGTAAATGATCAGAAAGTTAAGGTCTTATGATTTCTAATAACCATCTCTAGTTAATTAGCCATAGTTGTTATGAATAAAAGTTGATCATACATTTTTCAACCGTGTATGACAATCATAATTACAAACCATAAACTTATAACCCCCCGTTCAAATGTAGGTGCTACCCATCGAAAGTTTTCCCAAGACCACCATAACATTAACACAATATTTATCACACCATTAGTTCATCACAAATTACATAAGGTTTCACTAAATTAGGATAACAAATGAAGTTTAGCTCATAATGAGCTTGAACATAACAACAAAGATAGAAGATAGTAGTGAAATCATCGATAAATTAGAACAATCAAACCGGTGATTCACTATGGATAATGTTAAACGATCCCGAGCTTCTTCTAAGTGTTGAATGGACCTCCAAAACCTTCTAAGAACCTCCAAACGCAGGGTTCCCGAGAGGGAACACCAGCACTTCACCTCCCAAAAGCTCTCCTCAAAGTTGCAAATGAAGTCCTATTTATAGGCTTTCTGGAGTGTTTAAGCACGGCCCCGTGCCTAAAAGGCACGGCCCCGTGATAGTACAATGCTTACGAAAGTTGGTCGGCTCTTACGTGCAGAAGTTGTCGGGCACGGCCCCGTGACAAATGGGGCACGGCCCCGTGAAAGGGCCAAGCACGGCCCCGTGACTATTGGGGCACGGCCCCGTGACTGCTTTTGGGGAACAGTACTTTTTGTCCTGTCAGATGTCCAATCACGGGGGTGTGTCAAATTAACACGGGGGTGTGTTTCAGGCAAGGCATGGGGGCGTGCCTCATGAAGCACGACCCCATGCTTGAGTTCTAAAACTTGGTTTTCTTCATTTTCTTCTTATTTATGCTCCTTTTGTTCATCTTGGTCTTTTCCAAGCCTGAAAACACAATATGAACGATTTAGGTATCAAATCATCATTTTCATTAAGAGTTTATAGAATAATTGATGTGCAATTGATATGTTTTATATGTATAATTTGAAGCACATCAAATATCCCCACACTTAAACTTTGCTTGTCCTCAAGCAAAATCACTCAAAATAGCAACACCACCAAAAACCAAATAAATCAAGATATAAATATGTTTTTTCGAGAACTATACAAGCGAACTTGGTTTACCCAAATATAAACAATTAAGCACATGTGGAATGATATCCTTTCAAGCAATAGAATGGTTTCTAAATATTTTTAACATGTAAAAATTCACACTTCTCACAAGATGCACTCACACTCGGCTATATATATGGAATCATATATAAGATTAAGTATGACTAATACGCTCAATTGTCTGGTATGAATACGTGTGAAATCATATTCTTGGTAAGGGATCAAATCTCCACCTATGTTAGGTATTTACTTGCATAAATTATTAGGTTTTTGATGGGTTGTAACTTGGTTAAGGTTTAGGGTATGGATTATTTGGGGAAAAGTGACTAAATGCTAAAGACCATGATCTTGGCTTATTTGATTGATATAAACTAACAGGAAAGCAATAAAAAGGTTTCCCCATACAATACTCAAGCTGCAAGGGATATACAAACTCAAGGACTCGTTTATGGTCAGATTGTCAAGACCGTATTTGCATTTTCAAAAACTGCACCTCCTCCTTAACCCGAAGATATACATAGCTATCCTTTTTTAAAGGTCGTTCGGCTCGGAGCCTAAAAGCACCCAACGGATTTGGATGTCGAATTCTTGGATTTGGTTTGGTTTTTGCTGCATTTTCCTTCGTGAAACCAGTTCTCCACAAGTTGGGCATTTTTCATATCATTTTTTTTCTTTCTTGATCACATATTTGAAATAACACAAAATGACGGAACTAGTTTTCTTCTTTCTTTTTTTTTCTTTCTCTCTTTTTTTTTCTTTTTTTTTAAATAAGCCAAAACATGTCTTTAATAAAAACTGGTGTTGTTGAAGGCTTTTTGGTTAAATGGCTTAGTGTTTTGGGTGATGAAAAATAAAAACGTTTAAGCTCAACGGGGCTAACTAGGGATAATGTTTGGGTAAGGATATTTGAAAATGGTAGAGACTCGAATGTCGGGTTTTCTTAATTGCCTAAATCCTTTTTATGCAAGAAACACTTATAAGGTTTTGAAATGCATACCCAAAACAAGTTCTAATTCACACGCCATATAAGGCACCCTCAATATATCCATAATGAAAGCAAAAATACATAAATGCAAAAGCTTGTTTAAGGCTAAAAAATAAGCTCACACATAGGATGGTATTGGGTATAAGTGTTTCATTTTACATGTTTGAATATTTTCACCAACTCTTTTTGCTTTTCAGGATATCACAAAAAACATTTTTAAGGTTATTTGGGTTTGCTTTATTTGCTTATTTTATTTCTCGAAAACGTATATTTATATTTTGTTTTATCAAAAATTGTTTATGTTTCTTATGTTGTTGCCACAAACATTAAAACTAGAGTGACTTTTTGCAAAAGATTTAATTATAACTTGGACCTATTTATAAGCAAAGTATCAAGCATGTATACCCTTCCCCACACTTAAACTTCACATTGCCCTCAATGTGATTAACAATAAATATTAAGTAGAGAAAGGCAAACGAAAACTCCCCTAAAATGATGAGTCAAATGCGTGCGATCGTTTTTCCACAGCTGCCTTGAATGAGCTCAAAAGAATACATCGGGATTAATCTAAAACATCACCAATTTATTTAAACAGAAAGTTAAAGTCCTAAGCACACAAAATAAAAATAAACAGACTGAAAGTAACATAGAGCCAGGTTTTGGTTACGGATCCTTGGCTAGACCCTTCCCCACACTTAGTTTTTAATGAGGTGGAGGTTTATCACCTCCAAGAAAATATTAGTTGGTATATCGATTTGGCCAATAACCGATTACCATTAACTTTGAATCTTCATCCCTCATTGTTATCAACTTTGATAGCTTTATGTGGATAGACTTTTTCTTCATTATTTTTTTATAAATTTTTTAAGTAAAACAAAATAGTCAAAAATTTGGATTGCCTTTCAAACTACCATGTGTCCCCGGCAATGGCGCCAAAAACTTGATGCGTGCGGATAGTATATATATTTTGATAAAGGTTTTTCGCACAGATTTAGTTTTAAATGGTTATTACTAATACTAACTACACACACAAAAGGCAAGTGTACCTATCGTGAGGTAATATAGTGTTGGTAAGAACCGAGTATCAATCCGTGGACACACTAAGCCTACTCAACAACCCTCATAATTGACTATTAATTTTGATTTAGAAAATGATAAGTTAAACAAAATAACAATAAATAAAGATAGATAAAGATAGATTGAGACTTTTGGTGATTCTTTCAGTGAAGTAAGGTTGTTATCCTAATTTAGATTACACTATGATGAATTGGTGGTGTGATTAAAGATATTGAATAAAGTAATTGTGTTAACGTTTATAAAGATGAGCTGGCGCGATTTCTCGTCTATCCGCTCCGTAGTGACCAGGACCAACACAGGTTGAGATTTACTGCTTAGGTCAAGGCCCTAGTGATGTAGGTAAATCTTTTGTGTCCTTTTCGACATACGATTTCTGAAAACATAACTTAATGTAAGAAGAGAGTTGATCAAGTTCTATTCTAACATACTATTAATTATAGAAAACCATAACAATTACTGTAGATTTCTCAGACTAATAAAAGGGAACCCGTAAATGATCAGAAAGTTAAGGTCTTATGATTTCTAATAACCATCTCTAGTTAATTAGCCATAGTTGTTATGAATAAAAGTTGATCATACGTTTTTCAACCGTGTATGACAATCACAATTACAAACCATAAACTTATAACCCCCCGTTCAAATGTAGGTGCTATCCATCGAAAGTTTTCCCAAGACCACCATAACATTAACACAATATTTATCACACCATTAGTTCATCACAAATTACATAAGGTTTCACTAAATTAGGATAACAAATGAAGTTTAGCTCATAATGAGCTTGAACATAACAACAAAGATAGAAGATAGTAGTGAAATCATCGATAAATTAGAACAATCAAACCGGTGATTCACTATGGATAATGTTAAACGATCCCGAGCTTCTTCTAAGTGTTGAATGGACCTCCAAAACCTTCTAAGAACCTCCAAAGGCTGGGTTCCCGAGAGGGAACACCAGCACTTCACCTCCCAAAAGCTCTCCTCAAAGTTGCAAATGAAGTCCTATTTATAGGCTTTCTGGAGTGTTTAAGCACGGCCCCGTGCCTAAAAGGCATGGCCCCGTGATAGTACAATGCTTACGAAAGTTGGTCGGCTCGTACGTGCAGAAGTTGTCGGGCACGGCCCCGTGACAAATGGGGCACGGCCCCGTGAAAGGGCCAAGCACGGCCCCGTGACTATTGGGGCACGGCCCCGTGACTGCTTTTGGGGAACAGTACTTTTTGTCCTGTCAAATGTCCAATCACGGGGGTGTGTCAATTTAGCATGGGGGTGTGTTTCAGGCAAGGCATGGGGGCGTGCCTCATGAAGCACGGCCCCATGCTTGAGTTCTAAAACTTGGTTTTCTTCATTTTCTTCTTATTTATGCTCCTTTTGTTCATCTTGGTCTTTTCCAAGCCTGAAAACACAATATGAACGATTTAGGTATCAAATCATCATTTTCATTAAGAGTTTATAGAATAATTGATGTGCAATTGATTTGTTTTATATGTATAATTTGAAGCACATCACTCTTCTTAGTGATGGAATACCTACGGTAGAAGACGGCAGGGTTGGTGTTGTGGTTGACATCATCTCAAACGTGAAGGTGCATAAATGTCTCAAGAAAAGGGATTTCTCTCTACTGACACTAATTACAGAGAAGAATGCGGATGAGAAGCGTGTTAAAGATATTCCAGTTGTCAGAGACTTCCCGGAAGTATTTCCAGAAGACTTAACTAGTATGACCACTATGAGTTTTTGGTTATGCTGTTTGGGTTGACCAACGCACCAACGGTTTTCATGGACCTCATGAACCGAGTGCGCAAACCCTATTTGGACAAGTTTGTCATCGTCTTCATTGATAACATCCGTATTTATTCAAAGAATAAGGAAGAACACGAGGAACACCTTAGACTGAATTTGGAGTTGTTGAAATGAGAACAATTATATGTTAAGTTTTCAAAGTGTGACTTCTGGATACGAGAAATACAATCTTTGGGTCTTGTGGTCAATGAGAATGGAATACATATTGACCCAGCAAAGATAGAAGCTATCAAGAACTGGGCTACGCCAAAGACTCCGATGGAGGTACGACAGTTTCTTGGATTGGCTGGATATTATCGACGATTTATCGAAGGGTTTTCGAAGATCGTTCAACCACTTACAACGTTAACTAAAAAAGGCACCGCGTACAGTTGGGGTGACAAGCAGGAATCAGCATTCCAGTTCTTAAAACAGAAACTCTGCACGACACCGATATTGTCCCTACCCGAGGGAACCGAAGATTTTATGGTGTATTGCGATGCTTCTATTCAAGGTCTCGGTTGGGTACTAATGCAACGCGAGAAGGTGATCGCATATGCTTCCCGACAGCTAAAGGTTCACGAGAAAAACTACACGACACACGACTTAGAGTTGGGAGCCATTGTGTTTGCTCTCAAGATATGGAGACATTACTTGTACGGTACCAAGTGCACCATTTATACCGATCACAAGAGTCTTCAGCATATCTTCGAACAGAAGGAATTGAATATGAGACAATGTCGCTGGGTCGAGTTGTTAAACGATTATGATTATGCGATTAAGTATCATCCGGGTAAGGCAAATGTAGTAGCAGATGCCTTAAGTCGAAAGGAGACACCTAAGCCGAAGCGAGTTCGAGCACTACAACTCACTATCCACACCAGTTTACCCGATCAGATCCGTAATGCTCAACTTGAAGCTTTGAAAGATAAGAACCTAAAAGCCGAATCACTACGAGGCATGGAGAAGCAACTGGAAACCAAATCTGACGGAATCCGTTATTTCATGGACCGAATATGGGTTCCTTTGTATGGAGACCTACGAGAGCTGGTAATGGTCGAAGCTCACAAGTCACGATATTCTATCCATCCGGGTTCAGACAAGATGTATCATGATCTAAAGCTCCTTTACTAGTGGCCAAACATGAAAGCTGATATTGCCACATACGTAAGCAGATGCTTAACATGTTCCAAGGTTAAGGTGGAGTATCAACGACCATCTAGTTTACTTCAACAACCAAAAATACCAGTATGGAAGTGGGAGCAGATATCTATGGACTTTATCACGAAACTGCCTCGGACTCCCAGCGGATGCGATACCATTTGGGTAATTGTAGATCGTTTGATGAAATCCGCACACTTCTTACCAATTAGGGAGACTGACAGAATGGAGAAGTTAACACGTATTACCTTAGGGAAATAGTTTCTCGGCACGGTGTGCCAATTTCCATTATCTCTGATCGTGACGCTCGATTCACTTCACATTTTTGGCAATAATTACAATGAGCATTGGGTACACGGCTAGACATGAGTATGGCATATCATCCTCAAACTGACGGCCAGAGTGAGCGTACGATCCAGACCTTGGAAGACATGTTGCGCGCCTGCGTGATTGATTTCGGCAGCAGTTGGGAAACTCACTTACCGTTGGTTGAGTTTTCATACAATAATAGCTATCACACATCGATCAAAGTTGCTCCATTCGAGGCATTATATGGGCATAAGTGACGATCACCTATTTGTTGGGCGGAAGTTGGAGAAAGTCAACTTACCGGTCCTGAACTTGTGCACGAGACGACTTAGAAGATCGTGCAGATCTGTAACCGTATGGCAGCAGCACGTGACCGACAGAAGAGTTACGCTGATAAGCGTCGCCGACCATTGGAATTTCAAATAGGTGACAAGGTACTTTTGAAAGTGTCACCTTGGAAGGGTGTAATTCGTTTCGGGAAACGTGGAAAACTAAACCCTAGATACGTGGGACCGTTTGAGATTGTCAAACGGGTTGGCCCCGTAGTCTATCAGTTGAACCTACCTGAAGAACTCAGAGTACATGATGTGTTCCATGTTTCAAACCTAAGGAAATGTCTTGCAGACGAGACTCTCGTCGTCCCGTTAGACGAGACTCTCGTCGTCCCGTTAGACGAGACTCTCGTCGTCCCGTTAGACGAGATACATGTTGACGAACAACTACGATTCATGGAGGAACAAGTGGAAGTGATGGACCGGGAGGTCAAGACACTCAAACACAGTTGTATCCCTATTGTCAAAGTCCGATGGAACTCAAAGCATGGACCAGAGTTTACCTGGGAACGCGAAGATCAGATGAAGAAGAAGTACCCACAACTGTTCAACGACCAGACACATACTTCGTAAGGTATTCATTCTTGAGATACCTTTTCCTTTCAATTTCAAGACGAAATTCCCTTCAACAGGGGGATGATGTCGCAACTCTATCAAAATGACACATGTCCGACACATTACAAACCACCAACCCTAACTGAATCTCACACATTTGATTGAACCCTAACTGAATCTTATGCATTTAACCGAGCATAGTATCTTAATTTTCGGGACGAAAATTTCTTCAACAAGGGATGATGTGACACTCCACTAATTATAATCAGTAAATCTCATTATTAATTAAGGATAACTATTATTATTATCACCATTATTATTATTAATATTAACAAATAACCTACAATTAACTAAACTAGGTTAGTAAAACTAAATTGTTGAATGTTGCAAACTTGAGGGACCAATGTGGTATTTAGCAAAAAAATCAAATTATTATTAAATAACCAACCCACCTCCCTATTCGGCCCACATTTGCAAATTGTCATCATCTTCATCCGTAACCCTAAACCACCATCACCGTAACACTAAACCACCATCACCGTAACCTTAAACCATCATCACCCCATCGACACTTTCTCTTCCTCGGACACCACCATTGGCAGCCATCCATTGACGATCAAGCGTCTCTCTTTCGGGCAGTTTCTTGATCGCGTGTCGCTCCGACAGGATCCATCGCAATCGTGGGTCGCTTACGACTCATCCGTTGTTTGAACGCAACCTCTCGTCCACCGCGCAGTGAGTTCTTTTCGTCTATCTTGAACATTCTTAAAGATTCGGGTTCGCTATGGACATCGGGTACGGTCCGGTTATAGCCATGAGCGTGGATATGTGGATCCATGTTGGTGAATCGCCGCTTGTTCACGTATCTACTAAGTGTGATCTTGTGTGCGTTTAACCGGCTATGTGCTACTGTCTGTGTGTGTAGTTATACGTTGTGCGTATGGATGTGTATATTGAACCGTAAATATGCTTGTGTATGTGGTTATGGGTGTGTTGACCGTGGGTGTGCGTGCAAACATGGAGGTGTGTGTGGTATTCCATGCGCCTAAGCGCATGGGAATGTATATGTGCACATTCAAGATGTAGGCGCATGGACATGTTTGGGTGTTTGGGCGCATGGAGTGCACAAATGTCCTAGTTTGGGCGCATGGGGGGAGGTGAATGTGGTTCACGTGTGGGTGTGTGTTTTGAGATTTGCTAAGTTATATGTATGCAATTATATGTATGTATGTGTAAATTCATGTATATGCATGTGGTAATTTGGCCCAAATGAAGTAAGGATATATGTCTTATTGTTGTAGTTAAGAGCATGTGTGTAGTGCATGCATATATGTGGGACATATAAATATAAATGAAAGTGGCAGTGGGCAAGAATTTATCAAAGTTATTAAAAAAATCTTTCAAAGTGTGTGTTATGATCCATTCGTCTTATGAGTGCGAGTTTCATAAAAAGGTTTAGGTAGGGTTATGCATGTATATTCAATTATAAAAATCATGATCATGGATGATGTGTTTTGATAGTATGTTTAAATTGATGTTAGATATAGCATGAAATTCCATTTGAATGCTAAGTATCATGCATGTAAGTTAATTCATAATAACATTCATAATGAAAACAAATTAATATCTGTTGGAAACATTATAAACTTTTTATTTTATAAATTATAACTGGATTTCATGCATTGAAAGTGAGTTAATCTATACTTGTGCTTGTTTGGGGATGGGTGAATGTCAATAACCGACACCGTAACCGAGTCGTGAAACGCGAAACCGTACGACCCTTATATTTGTAATTAATAATTAGTGTTAATTATATATGTACATATATTAAATGAAACTCAGGTTAATCGGAAAACCTGAATCTTTGTGCTTTCGTTCACTCGTTGCTGTGCATTTAAGGTGAGTCTTCACGGCCCCTATTTTACTTTCTTTCCTTTTTGGGGGAGAAAACATGCAGACATATTTACAAAATGGTTTTAGTATTATTGATATCGCCTGTTACGTTAGTGCAAACATACTTGAAAGTCCTTACATTCTCGAACCGTTAGTAATGTGTAACGAGGTAATTCTGAGTAGTACTACTGGGTTTGACAAACCCCGCCCGGGCTAGTCGCGCTAGCTTGATTGGAGGTCAAACGGGTGCATTATTGACCTAACATTTGTCACTGTCTGGTGAGACGTGACGGGAAGGCAACAAACATACAAACATACAAACAGTCAGCTTCGGTTTGAAACGCTAAGTAACTTATTTATAGGCTAGTTACCTATCGATATGCTTTAATTACTATACCATTCGAACAGTCATAAACATTCGAACAGTTACAAACATTTTTATCTGTGATAAAACCTGTGAACTCACCAACTTTATGTTGACACACTTTAGCATGTTTTCTCAGGTAGCAGGAACGCTTAAGTTCATGATGCACGATTAAGGAACGCACTCAGGACATGCATCATCAAACTCATTTACTTGCATTAGACATTTTGTTTTGAATTAGCTCTTATAACTTTCAGTATTTGGTTTACATTTCGTTTGTTTGCTTCCGCACTGATGTTTATTTCATTATGTTACTCTGATTGAAGTCAAACGTTTATTTTTAAATTCATATAGTGTCGTTTGATATGAACGTGTCTGAGATCCTGGTTTGTCACACGTCTAATGGTAAAACCCCGTTTGTGAAAATTGAGGGTGTGACATTCACCTTCGGCAAAGCCATTCAAAATCCAATCCTTGGTGAAATGGAAAAATAGTGATTTGAAACTGAAGAATAATTACATGAACCATTGTCGAGTTTTGTACCTTATGTATTACAAAAAAAACATATCACCTATTAGTTAATATAACACAATCTATGTAAAACTTAAATAGATAATGGATATTTACATATTTCCTCTTACTAAAATCATTAATTACATATTTTCACAATACAAAAAATCAATTACATATTTCATATTTCTAAAACATATTTATCCATTAAATTAAAATAAACTTATTGAATAACTATTTTACATTTAAGAAACTTTTGCATATTTGTATTTCTAAGATCATCAATTATATATATCTTTAATTTCGAGTCTTCTATATAATTAGAAACAACAACTTACATTTAAATGTTCAAAGGTTTACAACTAAATTTCAAGACAGCAATATAAAAGTTGCATATAAATAACAAAAAACATTCGTCAAAGTCTTAAAAAAATTAAAAATTCTACAAATGAATATGTGAAAATCACATAGTAAAACTAGGGTAAAATGGTTGCATCTCACCATAGAAAAACAATTATCAAAATTTTAAACAACTTCGATCAAACAAATAATCGACATTTGAAAACATCATAGAAAAAGTTCAGATAAAATAATTATTTAACAAGTTAATTTTAAGGATAAATTACCATTTGCGTCCCTAATATTTATGCATATTAACCACTTGCATCCATGTAGTTTCAAAATTGTCATAGAAAAATTATCATTTTTATTTCCATTTGAGTCCAACACACTAACGACGTTAGATTTTTCCATTAATTTTAATGAAATGACAAAAATATCCTTATTTAATATTTAAATATATGATATTATATAAGTTCTTATGATATTTCTTTATGTATTTTAAAAAGTAAAGAGTAAAAATATAAAAATATGTTAAAGTAACAATAGTACATAAAATACCACCTAAATACCCAATACTATATAAAATTCAAAAACCAAACCCCACTCCCCCTTGAAACTATTCACCACCACCCCTCCTTACTTTTACTTTCAACCAAATCTTGATAAAAATCTTCTTTGACTTGGTAAAGTTAAAGAAATCTTTTTCTTGTGAAACTTTCTTTTTACTCTAGATTAATAAGCTTGTCTCCATACCTTAATTGGAAGTCTCCATCTCCTCCCCTTGATGAATGAATCCAATGCCTCAAAACAAAACAAAAGTTATATTTTTTACATGAACACTTATAAAGACAACACTCCTTACTTTATCTTTTTCACCTACATCAAATTCCACCCTCATTCTCACTCTCTTCCTCTAAAATTAACCAAAACTACATCTACCCTATTCCACCATATTTTAAACTAGATTTCTACAAATCTAAGGTGTTTCAAGTACCTCGGGTGAAGATCAAGTGATTTTTGAAGCTTCCAAGTATTCTACAACAATCCTTCCATCTTTCCTTGCTTGATTCTTAGTTCAAGGGATCAAGCCTTTTATGAATTTCAAGATTATCTTCTCTTTCTCCTTGCTTGTTTAAGGTTAGCACTTTGTTCCTAATCTTTATACATCACCATGATGTGTTCATGTCACTAACTCATCCAAAGGTGTAACATCCTGTATTTTTGCTCATTTTTTTATGCAATTTTATAACATCCTTAGTAAATTTTTTTATATATATATATAATAATACTAACAATAATAACAATAGATAATAATAATAATAATAATAATAATAATAATAATAATAATAATAGTAATAATAATAATAATAATGAAAGTAATAATAATAATAACAATAACAATAACAATAATAATAATAATAATAATAATAATAATAATAATAATAATAATAATAATAATAATAATAACAACAACAACAAGAATTAAAATGCAGGGGGCTATTTTGTCATTTTAAAAACTTTGAATAAAGATTAATACATAAAATAACAAAACTTAGAAGCACAGGGGCCATTTGTGTAAATTAACCAAACCGTCCCCCTTTTACCCCGTGTTCCCGGCTGCCGGCTCCGGTGAGCTCCGGCCGAGCTCCGGCAAGCCTCCAAACCCCATTTTAAAACCGATTTGACCCAATTAAACCGCCCCTCACCTTCGACTATGGGTTTCGAACCCGAACCCAACTCCAAAATCGAGATTCGCGCTCGTTCCCCTTTCCAAATCGAAACCGAGACGAACCTCGAATTAAATCTCGTCCAGATACACGAATTCAATCAAATTAAATCATTCTAAACTTAATACGCGGTCGAATCAATCAATCAATCCATTTAATTACGCAAAATTAACAGATGGAATCTCCTAATTTGGTAACCCGAACGCGGTTTCAAAATCAAACGAGTTAAGCTCGAATACGTGAAATCAAAGCTATATATTGTGGCCTTTCGGTTCATTGTGGAGTTCCTAAACTCCCTGAACCTCCAATTTCACAAGAAAACCACTCAAACCAAAAAGCCCCAAATCAAAACACCCGAAACCTAAACCGAATTCGAAATCATCTTTTATCTCATCAAAACAGGTAATTGAAACCTGTTTTCTACTCGTTTTTGATCAAGGATCAAAAGCCCTATGACGATTTAGGTGATTAACACCGAATCGAGGGTCAATTTTGATCCTGTTGAACCTAGGGTTCATTCGAATTGGGGGAAACCAGGGAACAGAGCTTAAAATCAAAGCAAACCAAAGTGAAACCAAGGCATTGGCCCTGGTTCACTGGTTCCTGCGTCCCCCGTTCACAGGGAAGCCCCGGGTTCGACCCGGGCAGCCCCTTTTCTTTTTTCCTTTTCTTTTTCTGATTTTTTTCTTTTCTTTTCATTTCTTTTTAATTATTCAACCTTTTTAAATTCTGAAAATTTCTAAAATTAAATTTATAAAATGTAGATTATTTTCTTTCTTTTGTTTAATTAATTTTATGACTAAATTAATTTTTTATAAAATACTTTTGTATTTATAATATATTATTTTAGTTTTAAAAATACAAAAGAAACGAGTAAACATAATACTTGTATATGTATATATATTTTTAAATAATTAAATTGTTTAGTTACTTATACCTATATATATATTTATATGTAGTTCTTTTAATAACTAAATCACTTAAAATGATATTATAATTGTTTAGTATGTATATTTATATATACATTCAAACAATTAAATTGTTTAGTTATTTATACCTATATATATATATATATTTATATATTGTTCTTTTAGTAATTAAATCACTTATTATTATTATACAATATTATAATTGTTTAGTATATATATTTATATATATATTTAAACAATTAAATTGTTTAATTACTTATACCTATAAATATATATATATTATATATAGTCCCTTATAATAGCTAAATCACTTATTATAATTATTATATACAATCCTTAAAAATCGGTTTAACGTACAATTTAATCAAGTTTTATTTATTCTTTCTCTTACGCGCTAACAATTGATTATACCAAGTATAATCCATTCGTTCCATTTAACCAATCACGCTATTAACATGTAATAAATACGAATAATTATTAAATCCTATTAGACCTACAATTAATCATCAAACAAATTATAACGCGCTACTTTATTTCGTTTAGGTGCGTTGTCACGTTTGTGTTGGAAATCTTATTCGTGGTTATTCTTATTACATCTACAAGTCTCCTTTATTAAACACGTGAGTTCTTATGCCCCGCTTTACGATCATTTCACGTCTTTTGGGGTGAAACATGTTGCTTATACAAACTTACACATACACGCTTTGATACTTATTTCACACGTGTAATTCTTTACATAGTCGTGGTTGTTTGGATATGTTAAGTATTATATGAGATGTGACATACGTGTGCAATCATTAACTATTGCTAGCCTAGCGAAGTCTTAGATCTTTGGGCCTGACAAGCCTATTTGGTGCTAAAGTCGATGTATTGCCGACTCCTAGGAGCCGTATGCTTGTGCACTAGGGAACCAAATACACTTAGCTAATCATGCTTATTCATATTATTCAGTCGAGGCTTGATTGTAACTATGCATGTTCTATATACTTGCTATCTTGTGACCATTGACTAGAATTGCCACATTTTGTATACTTATTGTATTTAAAACCATGAGAATTCACCAACTAGTTAGTTGACTTTATTTTCAACATGTTTCAGGTAATGTGCAAGCTTAGCAATGAATGAAGGAATGCTTAAACCTAGAACATGGACCTAGGCTTAATAAAGACAATTGGATTCTTGTTTCGTTTGATTTATTTTGAGACATTGATGTATGTGATGTTCGAAAACAATTGATTAATGACATTTTATACTTTGACATAGCGTTATGTGGCTGTGAACAATCTTAACCCTCGCACCTCGACGTTTCCGCCGTCAAGGTTGGGGTGTGACAGATTGGTATCAGAGCCCATAACTATAGGGATTTAGGTTATTAGAAATGGTGACCTAGACTATAGTTTATGCATGATCCTTATAGAATAGTATTCTTATGAATACATACTTATTGTTTGCATGCTGCCTAACGCTATGCCTTATTATGTGCAATGTGGTGCCTTAGCATAGGTGCCTTTCTACATGATTACATATTGTTACCCGTCTCCCCTAGGCTTATCTTAAACCTTGATTCTCCCCGACAGTTACTATTTCTTAACTTATTCTCGTCTCCAAGTAGAATCTATTGATAGGAATTCTTTAGACTTTATGTCTAATCTTGTAAATATCCCATCAAGATTTTTGATTTCATAAACCAAAGAACTAGTGTGGTACATAGACACCTGTATTCTGGATTTCTGGCAAAAGGCCCTCGGGCTAAGGTAAGCATTTCGCATAAATCCTACGGGACCAGTCATGCTTACCTGGGGATTTCCGGGATGAGTGATAAACTATGACCAACATACACAAGTTTCTGAGGCGAATGGGTCAATTCATCTTGACGTGTCAACGTTTCCAAATGATGATGCGTCATCAAATGGAATCATTCCGTAAAAAATCATGATTCTTACCTTAATTGCCCATCCTTATTATCCTTTTAACCGATCCTAACCTAATTTGTATTTTTCCAGCATGTCACGTTATCACGGAAACCGAGGAAGATCCGGCCGTAAGCTTGCTGCCATGATTGCCTGGCAAATGGCTGCGGTCATCCCGACCATGGTGGCTGAACTCAGCAGCACTATGATCGCAAACGTCACGAACAATAGCAACGGTCAAGGGGAAAATAGTGCAAACCAACGGCGTAACAACCAGTCTTGCACCTTCAAGCATTTTAGTTCATGCAAGCCTCCCAGTTATAGTGGCAAGGAAGGTGCCACCGGTCTCTTAGAGTGGTTTGAAGGGATGGAGAACACCTTCGTCAACTGTGAGTGCCCCGAAGCACTCAAAGTAAGGTATGCCACCAGTATGCTGCAGCAACGGGCCTTAACATGGTGGAACAGTGAAAAGAGGAACCGAGGCCCCGATGCAATCTTGGCTTTAACTTGGGAGGAATTCAAAAACATAGCCATAGCCAAGTTCTGCCCGAGGAGTGAAATCCAGAAACTGGAGGAAGAATTCTGGAACCTGAAACAGGATGGCGGGAACCACCTGGCTTATTCTACCCGTCATCATGAACTGAGTGTACTGCTGCCACACATGGTGGATACTGTTTCCCGTAATGTGGAAAAATTTATAAGGGTGTGCCGCCTCAGATTCAGGATGCCGTTGTGGGTAGCCGACCCGCAACTTTGGAAGAAGCTATCACCATCACTGCCCAATTGACGGAGAACCACATCCGAGCGGGCACTATGTCTGCAAAGGGTGCCAAGAAGACTGAGAAGACGACCCCCGAGGAGGTCAAGGAGGTCAAGCCTGATAGCAAGAAACGGAAGTTTGTACCGGCACGGAACTACGCCGTGGCTGCTCCTAAACCGCCCCAAAGACAGTGTACTACCGGGGCTACACCGGCAGCACAAGTTGTAACACCCTCACATTTATCACAATAATATAATAAAGAGGGTGCTACTAGTTGGGTTATTATAACAACTCAGTGATTACAAACAACACAGAATTTTATATATTAACACCGTTTACATCGTTATCAATATTTACAATACTTTAACCGACATTTCAAAACTTTGTTTAACTTCAATTACATCATTAACAAAACCCAACATTTGCGGCCAGTATCATACACCATAACCGGAAGCTAACTCTGTGGGGGACCATCACGAGCACCTCTAATATTACCTGGCATGCATAAGAAAACAAACACAAAATCAGATAAACTGGTGAGTTCTAACATACACTACATTTCAATAACAACAACTTATCAGCTGTTACCACCCCGAATGATTCACACACACATTCATCAGTCCATTTATTTATCCCAGTATTGATATGCATATCGAATACGCACAAGGTATTTATGGACATCTTTTTATCAATTTTAATTTGGTGGGTCAAACCTCCACCTCGCGCGTTGACGGGTCAAACCTCCGTCTATAATTTGGTGGGTCAAACCTCCACCTCGCGCGTTAACAGGTCAAACCTCCGTCTATAGTTTGGTGGGTCAAACCTCCACCTCGCGCGTTGACGGGTCAAACCTCCGTCTATAATTTGGTGGGTCAAACCTCCACCTCGCGCGTTGACGGGTCAAACCTTTGTCTATAATTGACGTTGACGGGTCAAACCTCCGTCTATAATTTGGTGGGTCAAACCTCCACCTCGCCATTTACCACATTTACCATTTTCAACTCATTTTCACATCTTGATTTATTATATGCATGCCAGTGCCCGATTTTTGTCAAACAACATTTGTCAAACAATATTAACACATAAAAAGGGCAATTAGAACTCACCTTAATGTTTTCAGCAAGTGGTTATCAATCCAAATACACTAGGGCAGCTAAAACTTCTCCTTCTCAAGGCAAATCTAAAACAGAACCCTAACTTAGTCAAATCACCCCTAGCTGACCACTTCATACGACTAAGGTCATGCGACTGGACTCATTCGTACGATTGAACATGAGACTGAGCTTGATCGTACGAATGGACCATACGACAGAGGTGCGAATGAGCTATGACAGGGTTTGTGCGAATGACCTCCATTCGTGCGATTGGTTCATGCGACTGAACTTCGGTCGCACGATTGAACAATGCGATTGACTCAGTCGCACGAATGGGTCATGCGACTGGGCTCATTCGCCTGAAACGGATCAGCAGCTGTGTTCTTACCATATTTGATCCAAAAACTCAAGTTTTAACCGTTCAGATTATGCCATATTCACGACAGAACATATACACCTCATTTACAACCGTTTCGGGTCTTTATTTCATCAATCTTCACAAAAACTAAGACCCGAACCTTCACTTTTCAGTTTAACAGAAAGATTGAACAGAAACCTCAATTTAAAACATGTTTTTGGATCAATTTCAACCATATACACAGCTTAACATATTCAAGAATCGATCCGTAACAAGCAAAACTTACCACAACGGAGCCAATTTACTCAACCTAGCAAGAACAGGGGTGTTGGGGTTCGAAAGGGACGAGAGGGTGAGAATGTAGCAGATAAAATCTGCTTCTAACACCCTTAACCGCCTTACTTATCTTACATGCCAATTTTTAGCCGACATACTCAATCGCACGATTGGACCATTCGCACGGCTCAATCGTACGACTGAGCCCATACGCCCGTCATTCGTGCGATTGGGCTTCATTCGCACGTTTGGCATGCGACTGAACACTAATTTTAAATTAAATAACTAAATATTAAACTTTTGGATGTTACAAGTCTACCCACCTTATTTAGTGTTTCGTCCTCGAAACCTGACTAAAACAATTGGGGGTAGTTCCGTCTCATTTCTTCTTCCGTTTCCCAAGTTGACTCAGATCCTTGGCGATGTGCCCACTGCACCCGGACTAAGCTAATGCTTTTATTTCTAAGTTTCTTCTCCTTACGATCTATAATGGCCACAGGTTGTTCAACATAATTGAGCTTCTCATCAACCTCAATATCATCTAATGGTACATATTGAGTTTCATTAGCTAAGCATTTCCGTAACTGAGAAACGTGGAAGGTTGGATGAATAGCACTCAATTCTTCTGGTAAGTCCAACCTGTATGCTACATATCCTACTTTCTCCATTATCCGGAAAGGTCCAATAAAACGTGGACTTAACTTGCCCCTCTTTCTAAATCGAACAATGCCCTTCCAGGGAGAAACTTTCAACAGGACAAAATCCCCAACTTTAAATTCAATTGGTTTCCTTCTACGGTCTGCATATGATTTCTGCCTGCTTTTCGCTTCTTTAATACGATTTTTAACTATTTCAAACTTTGACATTGTTTCTTCCACTATTTCACTATTTCCCAATTCACGTTGCCCCATATCTCCCCAATAAAGTGGAGTTCTGCACCTTCTTCCGTACAACATCTCGAATGGGGACATCTGAAGGGTGGCTTGATAACTGTTGTTATACGCAAATTCAGCTAAAGGAAGATGACTATCCCAGCTACCTCCAAAATCAATACTACATGCTCGTAGCATATCCTCTAATGTCTGAATAGTTCTCTCACTTTGACCATCTGTCTGGGGATGATAGGCTGTGCTAAAGTAAAGTCTAGTTCCCATGGCTTCGTGAAATTTTCTCCAATATCGGAGGTAAATCTGGCATCTCTATCAGACGTGATACTTTTCGGAACTCCATGCAGTCTAACTATTTCTTTAGCAAAGATATCAGCTAACTTTTCCACCGAATAGGTTTCCCGTATTAGTAGAAATAAAGCACTCTTGGTTAGCTGATCTACCACTACCCAAATAGTATCATAACCTTTTGGTGTGCGGGGCAACTTTGTTATAAAATCCATAGTCAGATCGTCCCACTTCCAAACTGGGATGGTTAATGGCTGCAACAATCCATAAGGTTTCTGATGTTCAGCTTTCACTTGGGCGCAAGTCAAACATTTATTTACCTACTGCATCACGTTGAATTTCATTCCTGGCCACCAATAATCTTGCTTCAAATCTTGATACATCTTAGTCATGCCTGGATGAATGGAATACCTAGATTTGTGAGCTTCATCTAGTACCATATCGCGTAATGCCAACGGAACCCACATCCGACCAAACCTGATTTTAACACCATGACTATTTTCTTCTAAGTATTTTTCTTGACCAACCATTCTTTCCCTCTTAATGTTTCCTTCTTCTAATGCTTCCAATTGGGCTGCCTTCAGTTGTTGCATAAGATCAGGAGTAATCACAAGTTTATACGCCTTAATCTTAATCGGTTCATACTTCTCCTTTCTGCTCAACGCATCAGCAACCAAATTCGCTTTCCCGGGGTGATACAAAATTTCACAATCATAATGTTTGATCAACTCCAACCATCGCCTTTGTCTCATATTCAAATCTTTTTGCTCAAAGAAATATTTCAGGCTCTTATGATCAGTAAAGATGGTGCACCTCACTCCATATAAGTAATGTCGCCATATCTTAAGAGCAAAAACTACAGCTGCTAATTCTAAATCATGGGTTGGGTAATTAATGTCATGGGTCTTCAACTGTCTAGAAGCATAAGCAATAACTTTCCCACGTTGCATTAAAACACACCCCAATCCCTGATATGATGCATCAGAATATATTACCAAATCATCTACACCCTCTGGTATTGCTAATACTGGAGCTTGCGTCAATCGATTCTTCAGTTCCTGAAAAGCAACTTCCTGTTCCTTATTCCATTCATACTTAACGTCCTTTCGAGTTAACTTTGTCAACGGAGAAGCAATTTTGGCAAAACCTTGTATAAATCTCCTATAGTATCCTGCCAGTCCCAAGAAACTACGAATTTCTGAAGGACTTTTAGGAATTCCCCAATTCACCACAGCTTCAATCTTTGCAGGATCCACCAATATTCCATCCGCATTCACCACATGGCCCAAAAATTGTACTTCCCTTAACCAAAATTCACATTTCGAGAATTTTGCATACAACTTATTCTTTCTCAAGGTTTCCAATACTTCTCGAATGTGACAAGCATGATCTCCTTCATTCTTAGAGTATATTAAAATATCATCTATAAACACAATTACCGATTTATCTAACATCGGTCTACATACCCTGTTCATCAAATCCATGAATGCAGCAGGAGCATTCGTTAACCCAAACGACATCACCAAAAATTCATAATGCCATATCGTGTACGGAAAGCTGTCTTTGGTATGTCTTCTTCTTTCACTTTTAACTGATGATACCCGGATCTAAGATCTATCTTTGAGAACCAATTAGCACCTTGGAGTTGATCAAACAAATCGTCTATACGGGGTAATGGGTATTTATTCTTGACAGTTAGTTTGTTTAGTTCTCTATAATCTATGCACATTCTCAAACTGCCATCTTTCTTCTTTACAAACAAAACAGGAGCACCCCACGGCGAAGAGCTTGGTCGGATAAAACCCTTGTCTAATAATTCCTGTAATTGCTTCAAGAGTTCCTTTAACTCAGCCGGTGCAAGTCTATAAGGGGTCTTAGCGACAGGTTTCGCCTCGGGTATTAAATCAATTCTAAACTCAATTTCTCGAGCAGGAGGTATACCGGTAGATCCTCTGGAAATACATCGGGGAAATTACAAACTACTGGAACATCTTCTAATTTCTTCGTCTCCTTAGCAGTATCAACTACATATGCCAAGAATGACTCGCAACCCCTATTCAATAATTTCTCAGCCTTAATCATAGATATGACTTTCACCATATTATCATGATCATCGCCAAAAACCGTTACCAGATTACCATCTGGTGCTCGCAACATAACCATCTTTCTCTTGCATATTATATGAGCCTCAAACATAGATAACCAGTCCATTCCCAATACTACATCAAAACCTCCTAATTTCATCATGTGTAATCTAGTAGGAAATTTTACACCTTCTAATTCAACAAAACAATCGTCTATTACTTCACTAACAACTATGAATTCATTAGAGGCAGTCTCTACTGAAAAAGCAACATCTAACTTCGATGGTCTAACTTTTATTAAAGCGTGGAATTTTATTGATATAAAACTTCTATTAGCTCCCGAATCAAATAAAACTCTAGCAGGTACATCATTAACAAGAAACGTACCCGACACAACATCTGGTAATGCCTTAGCCTCCTCCGCAGTCATTGTGAATGCTCTCCCCGCAGTACCGCTACTACCACTCCCGCTGACTTTACTCGGTCCTCCTACTGCACGAATAGGAACCGGTCCAGGTCTGTACTTTGGACATTCAGATTTCATATGTCCCATCTCCCCACATCCATAACACCGAAGTTCTGGACATCTAGAAACGAAATGCCCAGGCTTCCCACATTTACGACATGTCGGGTGATTCGATCTACATTCTCCTCTATGAAACTTTCCACATTTATTACACCGAGGAGGGGGACCTACAAAGACCCTAGCATTAAACTTTCTCTTCTGTGGCCCACCTTGTCCATACATAGGCCTAGAACTCAGTGAAGCCTCCAGACGACTAACCACTTCTTCTTTCACCACAGGTTTCTCGGACTCAGCAACTTCCTCATACATGTCCGCAGCCAAATTCACCGTGGCTTGGTAAGTAGAGGGAGAATTTGACTTAACCAGCATTCTTACCTTAGGAGGTAATCCCTGAACATACCTAGTAATCCTCTTTGTCTCAGGAGTTACTAAATGAGGTACCAAACGAGCCATTTCTTCAAATCTGGAAGTATACTCTTTGTGACTTAAAGCGCCTGCTTGAAACTGTAAAAACTTAATTTCAATTCTGTCCATCTCGCCTTTCGGACAGAACTTTTCTATCACCAACTCCTTAAAAGTTTCCCACGTCATCTGGCTCACAGCGGCCTCACCCATGGCCTGTTCCACTGTATCCCACCAATACAAGGCTTCTGCTTGAAAAGAATGCACTGCAAAGCCCACTTTCTGGTCTTCTTTACACCTACTAAGTTTAAATGCTGCTTCCATCTCTCGTAGCCATTTATAAGTTACTACTACATCTTTTTGGCCTTCAAACTTAGGCGGATCACATTCCTTAAAATGCTTATATGACACTGGTTTCTCCACTACAGGCTCAACAATAACAGGTGGAGGAGTTGGTTGGGACGACGATTCACCACCTTTCCTAAGGTCACTTAACATTTCCGGTAAGGTAGTACGTAACACTCAGGCGACTTCATCACCTATAGCCGCCTTAAGTTCATCACCCGAGATCCTAGCTTCAGGTCTAGAATTTGCATTACTAGTTTCCTCCATCTACGATCAGAAATAAACCATAATCAAATAATGAGTGATACCAGGATGTTGCATATAATGTAAATTGCTCATAACATTGGCTAGGTGCTATCAATTATTTACTTATTCACACCATCCTGCCTCTTCTCATTACCCTTTCACAGTTTATTTCTAACCCTATCTAAATCACAGAAATAGGTACACACATAACACAAATTTCAATTTAGGCAACTACTTTCAGTTAACAATCAACCGGATTCTCACTAACAATTAGATACTTATCCACACCATACTTTACCCCACTTCCGGTTGTAGATACTGGCACTTCCTATAATTTCAGTTAAAGTTTGAAACAATCAAATGTTCAAATCTCTTTAACTAAGGCTCTGATACCAACTTGTAACACCCTCACATTTATCACAATAATATAATAAAGAGGGTGCTACTAGTTGGGTTATTATAACAACTCAGTGATTACAAACAACACAGAATTTTATATATTAACACCGTTTACATCGTTATCAATATTTACAATACTTTAACCGACATTTCAAAACTTTGTTTAACTTCAATTACATCATTAACAAAACCCAACATTTGCGGCCAGTATCATACACCATAACCGGAAGCTAACTCTGTGGGGGACCATCACGAGCACCTCTAATATTACCTGGCATGCATAAGAAAACAAACCCAAATCAGATAAACTGGTGAGTTCTAACATACACTACATTTCAATAACAACAACTTATCAGCTGTTACCACCCCGAATGATTCACAAACACATTCATCAGTCCATTTATTTATCCCAGTATTGATAAGCATATCGAATACCCACAAGGTATTTATGGACATCTTTTTATCAATTTTAATTTGGTGGGTCAAACCTCCACCTCGCGCGTTGACGGGTCAAACCTCCGTCTATAATTTGGTGGGTCAAACCTCCACCTCGCGCGTTAACAGGTCAAACCTCCGTCTATAGTTTGGTGGGTCAAACCTCCACCTCGCGCGTTGACGGGTCAAACCTCCGTCTATAATTTGGTGGGTCAAACCTTCACCTCGCGCGTTGACGGGTCAAACCTTTGTCTATAATTGACGTTGACGGGTCAAACCTCCGTCTATAATTTGGTGGGTCAAACCTCTACCTCGCCATTTACCACATTTACCATTTTCAACTCATTTTCACATCTTGATTTATTTATATGCATGCTAGTGCCCGATTTTTGTCAAACAACATTTGTCAAACATATTAACACATAAAAAGGGCAATTAGAACTCACCTTAATGTTTTCAGCAAGTGGTTATCAATCCAAATATACTAGGGCAGCTAAACTTCTCCTTCTCAAGGCAAATCTAAAACAACAACCCTAACTTAGTCAAATCACCCCTAGCTGACCACTTCATACGACTAAGGCCATGCGACTGGACTCATTCGTACGATTGAACATGCGACTGAGCTTGATCGTACGAATGGACCATACGACAGAGGTGCGAATGAGCTATGACAGGTTTTGTGCGAATGACCTCCATTCGTGCGATTGGTTCATGCGACTGAACTTCGGTCGCACGATTGAACAATGCGATTGACTCAGTCGCACGAATGGGTCATGCGACTGGGCTCATTCGCCTGAAACGGATCAGCAGCTGTGTTCTTACCATATTTGATCCAAAAACTCAAGTTTTAACCATTCAGATTATGCCATATTCACAACAGAACATATACACCTCATTTACAACCGTTTCGGGTCTTTATTTCATCAATCTTCACAAAAACTAAGACCCGAACCTTCACTTTTCAGTTTAACAGAAAGATTGAACAGAAACCTCAATTTAAAACATGTTTTTGGATCAATTTCAACCATATACACAGCTTAACATATTCAAGAATCGATCCGTAACAAGCAAAACTTACCACAACGGAGCCAATTTACTCAACCTAGCAAGAACAGGGGTGTTGGGGTTCGAAAGGGACGAGAGGGTGAGAATATAGCAGATAAAATCTGCTTCTAACACCCTTAACCACCTTACTTATCCTACATGCCAATTTTAGCCGACATACTCAATCGCACGATTGGACCATTCGCACGGCTCAATCGTACGACTGAGCCCATACGCCCGTCATTCGTGCGATTGGGCTTCATTCGCACGTTTGGCATGCGACTGAACACTAATTTTAAATTAAATAACTAAATATTAAACTTTTGGATGTTACACAAGTGCCCGTGGCAAGGGCTTATGCGGGCCCTCTACCTATGTATAACACGTGTAGGTATCATCACCCGGGCAATCTTCCGTGTCGCATCTGCACACTATGTGGCAAGTACGGGCACCTTGTGGCAACGTGCCGCCGAGCGATGGGAAACGCAGTGACGGAACCAAATCGGGTCTGCTACAATTGTGGAGAACCAGGTCACTACCGTCCTCAATGCCCTCGTCTTGTGGGCAATGTTCCACAAGCTCGTGGACGTGCCTTCAATATCAACGCAAACCAAGCTCAGGCGAACAACGAGGTGGTGAACGGTACGTAAAAATTGCAACCCTATCTCCATAGAATTTCTCTTAAAATTCCTTACTTATGTCCTTAAGTGCCTTTAAAACCTATACAGGTATGTTTCTTATTAACAACATCTATGCATACGTATTATTTGATTCGGGCGCCGATAGAAGTTTCGTTTCCTTAGAGCTCGAGCCGACACTTTTTAAACCTCGCTCAAATCTAGAGAGACCTCTCACCGTCGAAGTTGCTGATGGAGAACCCATCACCGTCGACGTGGTTATCCGTGATTGTCTATTGTGTCTCGACGACCATAAATTTCTTATCGACCATATTCCTATGAAGCTCGGGAGTTGCGACGTCATTATTGGCATGGATTGGTTATCTAAGAACCATGCCGAGATCATTTGCTTCGAGAAGTGCATTCGCATGCCCTTACCCTCTGGGGACACGTTGAAGGTGTTCGGTGAACGGTCCTCCAAAGGACTCAAGCTTATGTCATGTACTAAGGCTCAGAAATGCCTAAGTAAGAGTTATCCGGCATTCTTGGCCTATGTAGTCAACACCAAAGCCAAGGAGAAGGAACTCAAAGATGTTCCAGTTGTACGAGAATTCCCTGAGGTCTTCCCGATGATCTTAGTGGGTTACCCCCCGTACGCGAAGTAGAATTTAAAATCGACTTGATTCCGGGAGCAAGCCCCGCGGCTAAATCACCCTACCGACTCGCACCATCGGAAATGCAAGAACTCTCTAACCAACTCCAGGAATTATCGAGAAGGGGTTTATCCGCCCTAGTTCTTCTCCATGGGGTGCACCTGTCTTATTTGTGAAAAAGAAAGATGGGTCTTTCCGCATGTGTATCGATTACCGGGAGCTCAACAAGTTGACCATCAAGAACCGGTATCCTCTTCCTCGTATCGACGATCTTTTCGACCAACTTCAAGGAGCTGCAATCTTTTCAAAAATCGACTTGCGTTCGGGTTATCACCAACTGCGAGTCCACGACGACGATATCCCAAAGACTGCATTCCGCACTCGGTATGGGCATTACGAGTTCATGGTTATGCCTTTCGGCTTAACCAATGCTCCAGCGGTCTTCATGGATCTTATGAATCGGGTGTGCAAGCCATACCTAGACAAGTTCGTCATCGTTTTCATTGACGACATTCTTATTTATTCCAAGTCTCGCTCCGATCATGAACTTCATCTCCGTCAAATCCTCGAGCTGTTGAAGAAGGAACAACTGTACGCGAAATTCTCGAAATGTGAGTTTTGGCTTGAAGAAGTACAATTCTTAGGGCACGTTGTGAATAGTCAAGGAATTCACGTCGACCCTGCGAAGGTTGAAGCCGTGAAGAATTGGAGTGCTCCCAAAACTCCCACGGAAGTTCGATCGTTTCTTGGTCTAGCCGGGTATTACCAGCGATTTATTGCCAACTTCTCAAAAATCGCAAAGCCACTCACGTCCTTGACTCAGAAGAACAAGCCTTTCGAGTGGAAAGCCGAGCAAGAAGAGGCGTTTGAGACATTGAAGCACAAGTTGTGCAATGCTCCTATTCTGACGCTACCGGATGGGAATGACGACTTCATGGTATACTGCGACGCGTCGAAACAAGGCCTTGGTTGTGTTCTCATGCAACGGGGAAAGGTCATCTCATATGCCTTGAGACAATTGAAGGTTCATGTGGTAAATTATAGACGCACGATCTCGAGCTCGGAGCGGTGGTCTTTGCTTTAAAAATCTGGAGACACTATCTATACGGCACGCAATGTATAGTCTACACGGACCACAAGAGCCTCCAACACGTTTTCAATCAGAAGGACCTCAATATGAGGCAACGTCGTTGGGTGGAACTAATTAGCGACTACGATTGTGATATCCGCTACCATCCCGGCAAGGCAAATGTCGTAGCCGATGCATTGAGTCGAAAGACGCATCAAAAGATGGTTTCCGTTCAAGAGATTCGCGACCGACGCCAATGGTTCGATACATTGGGAGAGTTTGACACTGAAGTCCGACTCGATGTCAGCAATGCTACGGTGTTATTGCAGAACTTAAAGATCGATTGTGACATTGAGGCGAGTATTCGAGAAGCACAGCAAGCGGTGCAAACCGAAGGGAGTATGAAGGAAGAGCTCGAGCCAAATCTCTTAGCCCAATTGGAAACAAGAGCCAATGGGTTAATGTATTTCGCAAACCGAATCTGGATTCCCAAACGCAATAACCTTCGGGCTTCTATCATGAACGAAGCACATCAGACTCGTTATTCTATCCACCCGGGCTCCGATAAGATGTACATGGACTTACGGAGTCAATACTGGTGGCCCGGAATGAAACGAGACATAGCAACCTATGTTGCTAAGTGCCTTACGTGCACGAAGGTTAAAGCGGAGCATCAACGTCCATGTGGATTACTCGAACAACCCGAAATTCCCATGTGGAAGTGGGAACATATATCCATGGATTTCATAACCAAGCTACCTCGGACATCTCGCGGGCACGATAGCATATGGGTAATCGTCGACCGATTGACCAAGTCGGCACATTTTATACCCATACGCGACACATATAAGACATCAAGGTTAGCCCAGATTTACATCGACGAGATCGTAAGCCGTCATGGTGTGCCTCTTCACATTATATCCGACCGAGACGCTCGATTCACTTCTCACTTCTGGTCTACTATGCAAGAACTTCTGGGTACACAATTGGATTTAAGCACGGCTTACCATCCCCAAACAGATGGCCAAACCGAGCGGACGATCCAAACCCTAGAAGATCTGTTACGTCTCTGTGTCCTTGATTTGGGGGCGACTGGGATACACACCTGCCGCTCGCAGAATTCTCCTACAACAACAGTTACCACTCAAGCATCCAAATGGCACCGTTTGAAGCACTTTACGGTCGTAAGTGTCGTTCACCAATCTGCTGGACCGACATTGGCGAGAATCTTATTACCGGTCCCGAGGTCATACAAGAGACGACCGACAAAGTCGCTATCATCCGCAAGAACCTGGAAGTAGCCAGGAGTCGACAGAAGAGCTACGCGGACAAACGTCGCAAGCCACTGGAATTCCAAGTTGGGGAGATGGTCCTTCTCAAGGTCTCACCGTGGAAGGGTGTGGTTCGCTTTGGAAGGAAAGGAAAATTAGCTCCGAGGTTTGTAGGACCTTTCAAGGTTCTGAAAAGAATCGGGAAAGTGGCCTACAAACTAGAACTACCCTCCGACCTTAGCGGAATTCACCCGGTCTTCCACGTCTCGAATCTGAGGAAGTGTCTTGCCGACGATAATTTGCATGTACCATTGGAAGACATTCAGATCGATGAGTCACTACACTTCGTTGAGAAACCCATCGAAATCATGGATCGGATTATGAAGAAGACTAGGACCTCTACGACCCCAATTGTAAAGGTTCGATGGGAGAACAAACGAGGAGCGGAATTCACTTGGGAGCGTGAAGAACATATGAAGAAGACGTACCCTTACTTATTCTTGTAACCGCTCTTTGATTTTAATTTCGGGACGAAATTCTTTTAAGTTGGGGAGACTGTAACATCCTGTATTTTTGCTCATTTTTTATGCAATTTTATAACATCCTTAGTAAATTTTTTTATATATATAATAATACTAACAATAATAACAATAGATAATAATAATAATAATAATAATAATAATAATAGTAATAATAATAATAATAATGAAAGTAATAATAATAATAACAATAATAATAATATAATAATAATAATAATAATAATAATAATAACAAGAATTAAAATGCAGGGGGCTATTTTGTCATTTTAAAAACTTTGAATAAAGATTAATACATAAAATAACAAAACTTAGAAGCACAGGGGCCATTTCTGTAAATTAACCAAACCGCCCCCCTTTTACCCCGTGTTCCCGGCTGCCGGCTCCGGCGAGCTCCGGCCGAGCTCCGGCAAGCCTCCAAACCCCATTTTAAAACCGATTTGACCCAATTAAACCGCCCCTCACCTTCGACTATGGGTTTCGAACCCGAACCCAACTCCAAAATCGAGATTCGCGCTCGTTCCCCTTTCCAAATCGAAACCGAGATGAACCTCGAATTAAATCTCGTCCAGATACACGAATTCAATCAAATTAAATCATTCTAAACTTAATACGCGGTCGAATCAATCAATCAATCCATTTAATTACGCAAAATTAACAGATGGAATCTCCTAATTTGGTAAACCCGAACGCGGTTTCAAAATCAAGCGAGTTAAGCTCGAATACGTGAAATCAAAGCTATATATTGTGGCCTTTCGGTTCATTGTGGAGTTCCTAAACTCCCTGAACCTCCAATTTCACAAGAAAACCACTCAAACCAAAAGGCCCAAATCAAAACACCCGAAACCTAAACCGAATTCGAAATCACCTTTATCTTATCAAAACAGGTAATTGAAACCTGTTTTCTACTCGTTTTTGATCAAGGATCAAAAGCCCTATGACGATTTAGGTGATTAACACCGAATCGAGGGTCAATTTTGATCCTGTTGAACCTAGGGTTCATTCGAATTGGGGGAAACCAGGGAACAGAGCTTAAAATCAAAGCAAACCAAAGTGAAACCAAGGCATTGGCCCTGGTTCACTGGTTCCTGCGTCCCTCGTTCACAGGGAAGCCCCGGGTTCGACCCCGGGCAGCCCCTTTTCTTTTTTTCCTTTTCGTTTTCTGATTTTTTTCTTTTCTTTTCATTTCTTTTTAATTATTCAACCTTTTTAAATTCTGAAAATTTTTAAAATTAAATTTATAAAATGTAGATTATTTTCTTTCTTTTGTTTAATTAATTTTATGACTAAATTAATTTTTTATAAAATACTTTTGTATTTATAAATACATTATTTTAGTTTTAAAAATAAAAAAGAAATGAGTAAACATAATACTTGTATATGTATATATATTTTTAAATAATTAAATTGTTTAGTTACTTATACCTATATATATATATATTTATATGTAGTTCTTTTAAACTAAATCACTTAAAATGATATTATAATTGTTTAGTATGTATATTTATATATACATTCAAACAATTAAATTGTTTAGTTATTTATACCTATATATATATATATATTTATATATTGTTCTTTTAGTAATTAAATCACTTATTATGATTATACAATATTATAATTGTTTAGTATATATATTTATATATATATTTAAACAATTAAATTGTTTAATTACTTATACCTATAAATATATATATATTATATATAGTCCCTTATAATAGCTAAATCACTTATTATAATTTATAAACAATCCTTAAAAATCGGTTTAACGTACAATTTAATCAAGTTTTATTTATTCTTTCTCTTACGCGCTAACAATTGATTATACCAAGTATAATCCATTCGTTCCATTTAACCAATCACGCTATTAACATGTAATAAATACAAATAATTATTAAATCCTATTATGTAACATCATGTATTTTTGTTCGTTTTATTTATGCCATTTATAGCATCATTAGTAAATTTTTATATATATATGAAAAAAATAATAACAATAATAATAATAGATAATAATAATATGATAATAATAATAATAATAATAATAATAATGATAATAATAAAAATAATAATAATAATAATAAGAGTAAATTACCATTTGCATCCCTGACATTTGCCCATTTTAACCACTTGCATCCCTGTAGTTTCAAAATTGCCATCCGTCCCCTAACGTTTCGTGTTATCTTCATTTGAGTCTATACGTTTCATTTTTATCTCCATTTTAGTCCAGATGACTTAACACTGTTAGTTTTCCAGTTAAATTATTATTAAAAAGACGAAATTGCCCTTAAGAATACCCATATCATCCTTCTTCTCTGACTCCAAAAAACACACACACTCTCTCTCTCTCTCTCTCTCATCTCTTCATCACCCACCACCATAAACACCACCACCATAAACACCACCACCACCCATCACCACCACAACCTCCTCCTCACCACCACCATAACAAACCATCAGATCAACCCACACCACCTTCGGCTGAGAGACAAAATCCCAATCGATTGGAGCCCTAAGCTTGGTGAAGTTAGGTTAGCGTTCACCGACGAATTCAACCCCAAAGTCCAATACACGATGGAATCATTCCATCTGAGAGTCAAATTCCCAGAATCAATCAACCGAAAGGAGTAAAACCCAGATCGCAAAACGTTATTCACAGTAAAATTCTGCCCAGGGAGTATCGTATCAGTGGGATTATCAAACGAACTCCAAACAGAACCCGTTCCATTCCGGAGAACAAAGTTGCCGGAATCATCAAGAGCAGCGGTGGTGACACCACGGCCAGCGGTGTCGGACTGCCACACGACGGCGCCAGAGGAGCCGTTGACGAGGCGGAGGTTGCCGTCGGGAAGGAGGGTGATGGAGGCGGTGGAGTCAGCAACTCCGGCGTCTCCGCCGGCCTTCCAGAGAGGTATATCGTTGTATGTGATGGCGACGAAGTGGGAATCGGGGGAGTCGGAGATGAAGCCGAAGGAGAAGGTGTTGTTGGGTGAGGTCCATCATCAATTTCATCGTCATCATCCTCATCATCAACACCACCACTGCCCTTCTGCAACATCATCATCATCAATTTCATCGTCACACCACCACTGCCCTTCTGCAACACCACCACTGCCCTTCTGCAACATCATCATCATCACCACTGCCCTTCATCGTCTTCAGATCCCCTTCTGCAACATCATCATCATCAATTTCATTTCGCCCAATTACATCATCTGAAACCCTAATCTCATAATCATCTTCTTCAAGAGGTTTGCCGGTTGAAGTGGTCGGCTTCGGGCCAACAGTTAGCTTCGGGTGGCAACGTATGGGACCGGTCGATGGCTTCGGTGAACTCTCCGACCCAATGGCTTCATAGGCTCGAGGATCATACCGCAGCGGTAAATAATTTGGGTGATGGGTGGCGGTGGTGTTTATGGTGGTGGGTATGAAGAGATGAGAGTGAGAGTGTGTGTATGTGTTTGGGGTGAGATAAGATGGGTGGTCCAACAAAGGAATTTACTTAATTTTTTATTATTAAGGGCAATTTTGTCATTTCACACAAAGTTAACTGAACAGTTTAACGAAGTTAGTTATTTGGATTCAAACGGGAACAAAATTAAAACGTTAGGGAGCGAATCAAGACTTTGAAACTATAGAGATGCAAATGGTTAAAATGGAAAAACGTCAGGGATGCAAATGGTAATTTACTCTAATAATAATAATAATAATAATAATAATATAAATAATAATAATAATAATAATAATAATAATAAAACTTAGAATTTAAAGTACAGGGGGTTGTTTTGCCATTTAAAAACTTTGAATAAAAGTTTAAAACATGAAATAATAAACATTCGAAAGAAGAGGGGCCAATTGTGTAAATTTCCCAAACCACCCCCTTTTACCCCGTGTTCCCGGCTGCCGGCTCCGGCGAGCTCCGGCCGAGCTCCGGCAAGCCTCCAAACCCCATTTTAAAACCGGTTTGACCCAATTAAACCGCCCCTCACCTTCGACTATGGGTTTCGAACCTGAACCCAACTCCAAAATCGAGATTCCCGCTCGTTCACCTTTCCAAATCGAAACCGAGACTAACATTACCAAAATCTGAATCAATCTTGATCAATTTCACAAATCGAATCAAATCAATCACACCTAAACTAAAAACGCGGCTTAATCAATCAATTATTCAATCACCATTGCAAATTAACAGCTTCAAATCTCCTAATTTGGTAAACTTCGAACGCGTTTTTAAATCGAGAGAGAAAGGCTCGGATCCATGAAATCAAGCCTATAAATTATGGGCTTTAGGTTCATTTTGAAGTTCCTAACCTCTCTGAATACTCAATTTCACCCTAAACCCTCTCGATCAGAAAACCCCAATCTTAAGAACATCCAAACCGAAGTCGAACTCGATACCACTCAAAACCCTATCAAAACAGGTAATCCAAACCTGTATTCTACTCGTTTTTATCAAGGATCAAAAGCCCTATGACGATTTAGGTGATTAACACCGAATCGAGGGTCAATTTTGATTCTGTGAACCTAGGGTTCATCGAATTCGGGGATGAATCGCAGCTTAGAGTTAAAAGGTTTTCAAGCCAATGTGAACCAAGGCCACGTCCCTGGTTCACTGGCACACGCGCTCCATGTACAATGGGAGGTCCCGGGTTCGACCCCGGCAACCCCCCCCCCCCTTTTCTTTTTCTTTTCGGATTTCTTTCTTTTCTTCATTTCTTTTTAATTATTAAACCTTTTTAAATTCTGAAAATTTCTAAAATTAATTTTATAAAATGCAGATTAATTTTCATATTTTGTTTAATTAAATTGTGACTAAATTAATTTTTATAAAATACTTTTGTATTTATAAATACATTATTTTAGCTTTAAAAACACAAAAGAAATGAGTAAACATAATACTTGTATATGTATATATATATTTTTAAATAATTAAATTGTTTAGCTATTTATACCTATATGTATATATATTTATATATTGTTCTTTTAGTAATTAAATCACTTATTATGATTATACAATGTTATAATTGTTTAGTATATATATTTATATATATATATATATATATATATTCAAACAATTTAATTGTTTAGTTACCTATATATATATATATATACATAGTTCTTTTAATAGCTAAATCATTTATATTGATTATTATACACAATATTATAATTGTTTAGTATATATATTTATATGTATATTCAAACAATTAAATTGTTTAATTACTTATACCTATAAATATATATTTATATAGTTCCTTATAATAGCTAAATCACTATTATATACAATCCTTATAAACCGGTCTAACGTACAATTTGATCAAGTTTTATTTATTATTTCTCTTACGCGCAAACAATTGATTATACCAAGTATAATCCATTCGTTCCATTTAACCGATCACGTTATTAACATGTAATAAATACGGATAATTATTAAATCCTATTGGACCTACAATTAATCATCAAACAAATTATAACGCGCTACTTTATTTCGTTTAGGTGCGTTGTGACGTTTGTGTTGGAAATCTTATTCGTGGTTATTCTTATTACATCTACAAGTCTCCTTTATTAAACATGTGAGTTCTTATGCCCCGCTTTACGATTATTTCACATCTTTGGGGGTGAAACATGTTGCGTATACAAACTTACACATACACGCTTTGATACTTAATACACACGTGCAATTCTTTACATAGTCGAGGTTGTTTGAACATGTTAAGTAATATATGAGATGTGACATACGTGTGCAATCATTAACTATTGCTAGCCTAGCGAAGTCTTAGATCTTTGGGCCTGACAAGCCTATTTGGTGCTAAAGTCGATGTATTGCCGACTCCTAGGAGCCGTATGCTTGTGCACTAGGGAACCAAATACACTTAGCTAATCATGCTTATTCATATTATTCAGTCGAGGCTTGATTGTAACTATGCATGTTCTATATACTTGCTGTCTTGTGACCATTGACTAGAATTGCCACATTTTGTATACTTATTGTATTTAAAACCATGAGAATTCACCAACTAGTTAGTTGACTTTATTTTCAACATGTTTCAGGTAACGTGCAAGCTTAGCGATGATTGAAGGAATGCTTAAACCTAGAACATGGACCTAGGCTTAATAAAGACGATTGAATTCTTGTTTTGTTTGATTTACTTTGAGACATTGATGTATGTGGTGATTGAAACAATGATTAATGGCATTTTATACTTTAACATAGCGTTATGTGGCTATGAACAATCTTAACCCTCACACCTCGACGTTTCCGCCGTCAAGGTTGGGGTGTGACAGATTGGTATCAGAGCCCATAACTATAGGGATTTAGGTTATTAGAAATGGTGACCTAGACTATAGTTATGCATGATCCTTATAGAATAGTATTCTTGTGAATACATACTTATTGTTTGCATGCTGCCTAACGCTATGCCTCATTATGTGCAATGTGATGCCTTAGCATAGGTGCCTTTCTACATGATTACATATTGTTACCCGTCTCCCCTAGACTTATCTTAAACGTTAATTCTCCCCGACAGTTACCATTTCTTAAACTTATTCTCGTCTCCAAGTAGAATCTATTGATAGGAATTCTTTAGACTTTATGTCTAATCTTGTAAATATCCCATCAAGATTTTGATTTCATAAACCAAAGAACTAGTGTGGTACATAGACACCTGTATTCTGGATTTTCTGGCAAAAGGCCCTCGGGCTAAGGTAAGCATTTCGTATAAATCCTACGGGACCAGTTATGCTTACCTGGGGATTTCCGGGATGAGTGATAAACTATGACCAACATACACGAGTTTCTGAGGTGAATGGGTCAATTCATCTTGACGTGTCAACGTTTCCAAATGGTGATGCGTCACCAAATGGAATCATTCCGTATAATTCATGATTCTTACCTTAATTTCCCATCCTTATTATCCTTTAACCGATCCTAACCCAATTTGTATTTTTCCAGCATGTCTCGTTACCACGGAAACCGAGGAAGATCCGGCCGTAAGCTTGCTGCCATGATTGCCCGGCAAATGGCTGCGGTCATCCCGACCATGGTGGCTGAACTCAGCAGCACTATGATCGCAAACGTCACGAACAACAGCAATGGCCAAGGGGAAAATAGTGCGAACCAACGGCGTAACAACCAGTCTTGCACCTTCAAGCACTTTAGTTCATGCAAGCCTCCGAGTTATAGTGGCAAGGAAGGTGCCACCGGTCTGCTAGAATGGTTTGAGGGGATGGAGAACACCTTCGTCAACTGTGAGTGCCCCGAAGCACTCAAAGTAAGGTATGCCACCAGTATGCTGCAGCAACGAGCCTTAACGTGGTGGAACAGTGAAAAGAGGAACCGAGGCCCCGATGCAATCTTGGCTTTAACTTGGGAGGAATTCAAAAACATAGCCATAGCCAAGTTTTGCCAGAGGAGTGAAATCCAGAAACTGGAGGAGGAATTCTGGAATTTGAAACAGGATGGCGGGAACCATCTGGCATATTCTACCCGTCATCATGAACTGAGCATACTGCTGCCACACATGGTGGATACTGTTGCCACACATGGTGGATACTGTTTCCCGAAACGTGGAAAAATTTATTAAGGGTGTGCCGCCTCAAATTCAGGATGCCGTTGTGGGTAGCCGACCCGCAACTCTGGAAGAAGCCATCACTATCACTGCACAGCTGACGGAGAACCACATCCGAGCAGGCACTATGTCTGCAAAGGGTGCCAAGAAGACTGAGAAGACGACCCCCGAGGAGGTCAAGGAGGTCAAACCTGATAGCAAGAAACGGAAGTACCTAAGCCGTGGCTACACCATGGCTGCTCCTAAGCCGCCCCAAAGACAGTGTACTACCGGGGCTAC
The DNA here is from genome assembly GCA_024085815.1 of Flaveria linearis. NCBI lineage: Eukaryota > Viridiplantae > Streptophyta > Magnoliopsida > Asterales > Asteraceae > Flaveria > Flaveria linearis. The sequence continues at coordinate 11,023,630 of CM044009.1, forward strand.
ACCGGCAGCACAAGTGCCCGTGGCAAGGGCTTATGCGGGCCCTCTACCTATGTGTAACACGTGTAGGTATCACCACCCGGGCAATCTTCCGTGTCGCATCTGCACACTATGTGGCAAGTACGGGCACCTTGTGGCAACGTGTCGCCGAGCATTGGGAAACGCAGTGACGGAACCAAATCGGGCATGCTACAACTGTGGAGAACCAGGTCACTACCGACCCCAGTGCCCTCGTCTTGTGGGCAATGTTCCACAAGCTCGTGGACGTGCTTTCAACATCAACGCGAACCAAGCTCAGGCGAACAACGAGGTGGTGAACGGTACGTAAAAATTGCAACCCTATCTCCATAGAATTTCTCTTAAAATTCCTTACTAGTGTCCTTAAGTGTCACACCCCCGCTGATAGCGGAAACACGGGGAATGTGAGCTAGACGGGATCGTCATAACACATGGTATATGATAGGGTAGCAATACAATATGATGACAAGCGTGTCATGACGACACCCGAACACAAATGGAGACTTGTGTCGTGTATAATCAATGTTCACGACAGCATAGTCGTAAGTACAACATAGATGATCACATAAACATTGATAATAGCTTGTAATGTAATATTCCCACAATTCGGGAACAAGTATACAAAAGATCATATTCATGTTCAAGCTTTACAAAAGTAATAACACAAAATACATCCTAGGGTCTCCACTAAAAGGCAGCACTCCTAGATTCTTCAATTACCTTGTTCATCTGAAAAGAAATGCTCAAAACGGTCAACATAATTGTTGGTGAGCTTCGCAGGTTTTAAGTAATAAAAGTTGTTAAGATGAACCAGTAGTTTAATAAGGGCCACCGCAACTATACTTATGTATAGGCGGTTGTACCAGTTATAAATAGCTACAGCCAAACCTAATGTTCGGTTCCTCACAGGAATTGATGGCTGTAAAGAAAGAGTCCCAAAGTTTAAATAGTTTATTAAGACGTAGCAGGATCCACACAGCGCGTACGTATAGTTTATAACCAAACCAATCTTTAGGCCCCATTACCGGGATTAATGGTTATATAAAAAGGGTTTTACATAGCACAATAAGTTTAACTTGACGTAGCAAGATCCACACAGCGCATACGTGTCAAGTTAAACATGACGTAGCAAGATCCACACAGCGCATACGTATAGGTTACAACCAAACCAATCTTTAGGTCCCAATTACTGGGATTAATGGTTGTAATGGATGATCGGCTTAGAAGAACCACACAGAAGAACCACACAGCCGAGAACATCCAAGGTCAATGGCATCCACAAGTAGTATAAATCAACACGTAACATCAATTAATAGTGCAGGGTAGTGTAAAACCCTAAGTAACATACATAGGGTAACATAGCACATAGTTCAAGTTCGTATAGCAGCAAGCAGTCAGGATCATCATGTAACCCGGTTTGAGCACATTCTTAGTATACCGGGGATGCCTATGTATAGGGTCCTTCGCAGCATTCCCACCACATCCACGATATACATAGAATGATACCTAAACCAGTTACATGACATCCATTTGACCTTAGTATCAATCAACAAGTTTAGCAAGGTAAGTTACTCATATAAGTAGCAGCCAACTTCCACTAAGGAAGGTGCCTGAAATTAAGTAATAAGTGAGCATTCTTTTCCCCCAAGTAGAAAATGTTTAAAAAGGTTTTATAAGCGTAAAAAGGGGCCACGAAACTCACTGAATAGATGATAGGCACGTATGATGAATATTCCCAACGGTAGGATGCTATGAACAGTCAAACACCTATTGACAGTTACTGACAAGCATTAATAATGATCATAAGGCATAAAATGGTATCAATAGGGTCGGGCAGTTTCGGTTCGGTCGTGGGTAGTACACACACAAGCAGTCACACACAACTCAGACTTGGTTATTTTTTTAAATGGTATGTGCCTGTTAATAGCATTGACTTTAATCTTTGTGGTCAAGCTATGACACTTTATTAGTATTACATTACCGTCGTGAGATCTCCGAAGAGGGGATCCATACGCACACACACATCATTAGTCATACAACAGGACCGGACGCTCGACTGACACTCCATTCGCACGAGTGGACTTTCAGTCGTAGGAATTCGCTACTTTCGTACGATTGAACCTTCATTCATGCGACTAAGCATTCAGTCGTACCATGCAATACTTAGTCACACGACTCAACCTCCATACGCCCGATTGGTCCTTCAATCGCACGAATCAGCTTCATTCGTGCGATTGAACTTTCATTCGGACGATTGGCCTTTCAGTCGTACGACTCACACACAATCGCACACAATTTCATTCGCACTGACTCAATCGCATGACTCATTCGTTCGCACAGACTCATTCGCACATGCATTCAATCGCACACACCCATACGCCTGACTTAGTCGCACGATTTGCCCAATCGCACGGCTCAGTCGCGTGTCACGCTCATACGCCCTACCCAGTCGCAAGGCTTATTCCAGTCGCACGGCTCAGTCGGCCGGATGGCCCAGTCGCCCTGCACAACAGGTCGCGACTGCACAGACCATCGAGCAGCGCCCAGCTGCTCCGAGCATGGGTTTCACGCACCAAGAACCTCCAGAACACTAATCCTAACATGTCTAGACAGGAAGCACACTCAAGAACACGACATGCAAGCCCACACGACCTCTTGTGCTCGGATGAACCCGAGCACCCGAAACCCTAGAAACGCAGCAGCTAAATTGAGCAATAAACGGGTCAAACGAGGTTATCTACCTGCTAGGAGTGAGATTTCACGATGATAACCAAGATTTGACGACGAAAACGCAACAAACGGGATGAATTTCGGTGCTAGTTTGGTGTAGAAAGGGAGAGGAAGAAGATGAAGGTCGATGAGGATGAAGATGAAATGAAGAAAAAGAGCTGGGAAATGGGTATTTATACCCATCCCAGGTTTGCCAAAGTGTCACTTTTAGTCCCTGTACTTTGCCCCGAGTTCCTAAATTTGTTTCGGTTGAAAATGTTAGTTATTGGTCTTGTTTTTATTAATGATAGAATGTTATTATTGTTATTTAGAAGTTAAAAGCGATTTTATTCGTGACAATTATTTTAATATGAAAATGACGTGTTTAGTGTTAACAGGGCAAGTCTTGGAGAAACGTCTTAAGATAGCGACAAGTCAAGCAACGATAACACTCATATAAGGGCAATTAAGTAAAGCAAATATGGTATTCACGTAATTGGTTCGTCAAAATAAGGAATGACTGTTAACAAAGTTAAGTAAATCACGTTTGAATGACGGACCTTTGGTGACGGATGTCACAGTATCCCCCAGTTGAGGGAATTTCGTCCCGAAATTCAACTGGTGCTAGGCCCTAGAACGTCATCCGCGAATAAATGTGGATATTTGAGTCTCATCTGATCTTCACGTTCCCATGTAAACTCTGGCCCTTGTTTGGAATTCCATCTCACACGGACGATAGGTATCTTGCTGCGCCTTAGCTTTTTGACCTTTCGGTCCATGACCTCAATAGGTTCTTCCATAAAATGAAGCTTTTCGTCGATCTTGATTTCCTCAATTGGTACGTGTAAGGACTCGTCTGCCTAACACTTTTTGAGGTTCGACACATGAAAAGTATCATGCACACCGCTAAGTTCTTGTGGCAACCTCAATCGGTAAGCCACCGGACCGATTCTTTCTGTAATCTCGAATGGTCCTACGTATCGAGGGGCTAACTTCCCTTTCTTACCAAATCGTACGATCCCTTTCCAAGGAGAGACCTTGAGTAAGACATGGTCCCCAATATTGAATTCTAGAGGCTTCCGACGATTGTCGGCATAGCTCTTTTGGCGATCTCTAGCAGCTTTGAGTCGGTCTTTGATTTGGAAGATTTTATCAGTGGTTTCTTGGATGATCTCTGGGCCCGTAAGCTGGCTTTCACCAACTTCAGCCCAACAAACTGGTGATCTACATTTCCGTCCATACAACGCTTCGAATGGTGCGCATCCAATGCTTGTGTGATAGCTGTTGTTGTAGGAGAACTCAATCAACGGTAGATGAGTATCCCAACTGCCACCAAAATCAATGACACATGCCCTCAGCATATCCTCAAATGTTTGTATCGTTCGTTCACTTTGGCCGTCTGTCTGGGGGTGATAGGCTGTACTCATGTCTAATCGAGTGCACATCGCTTTCTGTAACGTCTGCCAAAATCGTGAAGTGAATCGACTGTCTCGGTCGGATATGATTGACACCGGCACCCCATGCCGCGTCACGACCTCTTTGATGTACAACCTTGCCAGCTTATCCATCTTGTAGTCTTCTCGGATAGGCAAGAAGTGAGCAGATTTCGTCATTCGATCCACCACGACCCATATCGAGTCGTGCCCACTTGGCGTTCTTGGGAGTTTGGTAATAAAATCCATAGTGATGTTCTCCCATTTCCACTCGGGAATTTCAGGTTGTTGCAATAATCCCGATGGTTTCTGGTGTTCAGCCTTGACCTTTGAACAAGTCAAGCATTTGCTCACGTATACAGCAACATCTTTCTTCATACCTGGCCACCAGTATAGTTCTTTCAGATCGTGGTACATCTTGTCTGCACCAGGATGAGCAGAGTATCGAGTCTTGTGTGCTTCATCCAAGACTAGTGTACGTACACCTCCCCATTTGGGGACCCATATACGATCTATGAAGTAATGAACGCCGTCATCCTTGCGGGTCATTTGTTTATCCAACCCTCGGAACTCTTCCCCCGCAAGGTTCTCTTCTTTCAACGCCTCGTTTTGTGCTAATTGAATCTGAGCCTTTAAATTGGTTTGAATAGTCAAACCTAGCGCTCGAGCACGTAATGGTTTCACGCGTTCTTTGCGGCTTAATGCATCAGCCACCACGTTAGCTTTCCCCGGATGATACCGGATTTCACAATCGTAGTCGCTAAGCAGTTCTACCCAGCGTCGCTGCCGCATGTTAAGTTCTTTCTGGTTCATGATGTGTTGAAGGCTCTTATGGTCTGTGTAGATGATGCATTTGGTGCCATATAGATAGTGCCTCCATATCTTGAGTGCAAATACTACAGCACCCAACTCCAAATCGTAAGTTGTGTAGTTCTTTTCATGCACCTTGAGTTGTCGCGAAACGTAAGCAATTACCTTATCTTTCTGCATTAGTACACAACCCAAACCTTGATGTGAAGCGTCACAGTACACCACAAAATCGTCAGTTCCGTCTGGGAGAGACAATATCGGTGCATTGCACAACTTCTCCTTCAATGTTTGGAACGCCTGTTCTTGTGCTTTCCCCAATCGAACTTCTTGTCTTTCTGAGTCAACAAAGTTAACGGTTGGGCAATCTTGGAGAAATTGGCAATGAAGCGACGATAGTATCCGGCTAATCCCAAGAATTGTCGTATTTCTGAGGGTGTTTGGGGAGTATCCCACTTCTTCACAGCTTCAATCTTACCGGGGTCCACATGAATTCCATTTTCGTTAACTACATGACCCAAGAACTTCACTTCTCGAAGCCAGAATTCACACTTCGAGAACTTGGCGAAAAGTTTCTCCTTCTTTAACAGTTCTAGAATTGCTTGGAGGTGCTTTTCGTGATCCTTCTTTGAACGGGAGTAGATAAGTATGTCGTCTATGAACACGATCACAAACTTATCCAGATAAGGCTTGCACACCCGATTCATTAAATCCATAAAGACAGCTGGTGCGTTGGTCAATCCGAATGGCATGACCAAGAACTCATAGTGCCCGTAACGAGTTCTAAATGCTGTTTTTGGAATATCGTCCTCGAATACTCTTAGTTGATGATAACCAGATCGAAGGTCGATCTTAGACAAATACGAGGCTCCTTGCAATTGATCGAACAGGTCGTCGATTCTGGGAAGAGGATACCGATTCTTCACGGTCAATTTGTTCAATTCCCTGTAGTCGATACACATACGGAACGACCCATCCTTCTTCTTGACAAATAACACCGGTGCTCCCCACGGTGAATGACTCGGTCGAATGAAACCCTTCTCCAGTAGTTCCTGTAGTTGGCTGGACAACTCTTGCATCTCTGAGGGTGCTAACCGATACGGTGTCTTAGCTATCGGTGTAGCTCCAGGAACCAGCTCTATATGGAATTCCACCTGTCATGGAGGAGGCAATCCAGACAAATCATCAGGGAACACTTCCGGGTAATCCCGTACAATCGAAATGTCTGCCAATTTCGTCTCTTCTTCCTTCTTTTCTACCACGTGAGCCAGAAAGGTGTAACACTGCTTTCGTAGACTTTGGCGTGCTTTCATGCAGGAGATAAGCTTCAAATTTCTTCCCGGTCGCTCTCCTTGTATTCTGAGTACTTTCCCGTCTGACATGGGAATCTGCACTACTTTATCTCGGCAAACAATCTCGACTCCATGCTTAGACAACCAATCCATTCCCACTATTACGTCAAAGCTCCCCAACTCAAAAGGTATCAAATCTATGCTGAAGACCTGACCTTCCAATATTAGGGTGCAGTTCTTAATAATTTCCTCTGCCTGTTCAACCCTACCATTTGCCATTTCTACGGTGTAACTAGTTTCTAGTCTACTGGCACTCAAATCAAGCATTTGCACAAACTCAGATGATATAAAACTATTGTCTGCTCCAGTATCAAACAGTACAGATGCGAAGTGGTTATTGAGTAAGTGCGTACCCGTGACAACGTTCGGGTCTTGACGGGCATCATTAGCTCCAATGACGAAGGCGCGTCCCCGTGCAGCATGAACTTGGTTTCCTTGGCCTTGAGCACCCGCTATGGCCAGTATCTGCTGCTGGTTGTTTCCTTGCTGACCCGGTGCCCTATTCAGTCGGGGGCACATGTTCCTGAAGTGATCGAGGGCTCCACACTCGTAGCAAGCCCTGGCATTCCCAGCGGGGTTAACCGCGTTGGTGGGTGCCACCAGGTTTGGTGCTACTCTACAGTCTCTTGCTTGATGCCCCGGACGTCTGCAGTTCAAGCACACCCGGCACGGTGTTGCTGGAGGATGATGAAGATTACACCTGTCACATTTCGGGTGCGGCCCAGCATATTCCTTCTTTCCTTGAGTCACAGCCACAAAGTTTCTGGTCGTTTTGGCCCTCTTATCAAACTTTCCTGTACCGGACCGGCTCGATTCCCCAGCTTCCTTCCTTTTCTCTGCTCCCTTACCCAGTACCCCTGTTCTTACCATCTCATCAGTGAGAGCGCCAGCTTTCAGGATTGCACTCTGAATTGTAGAAGGAGCAGCTGCAGTTACCATGGCTCGTATTTGAGGCGCGAGTCCCCAAATGTACCTCTCAATCCTCTTAGATTCCGGAGTGACTAAATGTGGCCAACTCGTGGAATCGGTCAGTATAAGCTGCATGCCCCGCCCCCACCATAGCATGATTCCAGAACTCATGCTCAAGCTTTTGCATCTCGTTGTGAGGGCAGTATTCCTCGGTAATCAAAGCTTTAAATTCATCCCAGGTCATCTGCATCGCAGATTCCCTTCCCCTAGCTTGAACCTGGGTGTTCCACCAGGTTAGTGCTCGGCCTTGCAGTGAGCACGTAACATACTTGATGCGCTGGCTGTCAAGGCATTCGCTGATGTCGATCACAGCCTCCATTTTCTCGAGCCATCTGATCAGGGCTATCGCCCCACCTTTTCCATCGAAATCCCGGGGCTTACAGGCCACAAACTCCTTGTAAGAACAGCTCGTTTGGCATTAGCAACCCCAGTTTCGTTACCGGCTGTACCACCATTTCCGGTCTCCTGGTTGCTTTCATTCCCAGTCGGGTTCCCATTATCCTCATTCTCATTACCACCGTCCCCGTGGGGGTGTTTTTGTTATTGCAGCGCGTCGCTCACCTGAGCTACGATAGTTGGAATCAGGGCAGTCAATTGTTGAGCAATTAAGGCTGCCATTTCAGCATTTCCAGCCCTTGATTATTGCCAGAAGGGCCTTCATTTGCTGTCGGAGGTCTACCCCTGCCTCTGCCTCTGCCCCTCGGGGCTTCACTTCCGCTACTGTTGCTGCGGGTAGATCTTCGAGGCGGCATGTTCTATTCATACAAGAGGCAACATATAAGCTTTAGTCACCTTAAGATGCATAAGTACTTTACTTATCAAATTTCCAATGTTTCGTGTTCCAGTCGGTCAAGATCACCATGCAGCCATTTTAAGCATATTCTCGGTATACCGGTGGTGTTTATATATAGGGTTCCCCGCAGCGTTCCCACCACACCCACGATGTACCGAGAATGATGCCTAATCCGGTTACATGACATCCGACCTTCCTTCACATCATATCCATAATAATCCATCAAGTCAACTGAGAACCAAACATGTAGTCACGTATAGTCTTGCGGAGGTTGTCTATCTCGCGTCCTTGAAAGGACTCAGACATAGCCTCCTCGGGTCGGTCTCAGTATCTGAGGTCAAGCGCAATGTAAGATCTGTGACGATCTGTTCGGGTCTCGATTCCCGAATTTGGTTATGATAACTCGGCGCACAGAGGGAACGGAAGATCCAATAGGAAGCATACCATAAGGGTCGAGCACAAGGGCTCAAGCGCAAAGTAAAAGATCACATAATAGAACGATAACCAAGCATGTAGGGAGGAACACATACACGAGATATATAAATGCACACAAGCTTAAGCATGCAAATCTACATGAAGGTTCCTAGGTTATAGTCTAGGTCAAGTGTAATTGCCTAATTCTCTATAACCAATGGCTCTGATACCAGTCTGTCACACCCCCGCTGATAGCGGAAACACGGGGAATGTGAGCTAGACGGGATCGTCATAACACATGGTATATGATAGAGTAGCAATACAATATGATGACAAGCGTGTCATGACGACACCCGAACACAAATGGAGACTTGTGTCGTGTATAATCAATGTTCACGACAGCATAGTCGTAAGTACAACATAAATGATCACATAAACATTGATAATAGCTTGTAATGTAATATTCCCACAATTCGGGAACAAGTATACAAAAGATCATATTCATGTTCAAGCTTTACAAAAGTAATAACACAAAATACATCCTAGGGTCTCCACTAAAAGGCAGCACTCCTAGATTCTTCAATTACCTTGTTCACCTGAAAAGAAATGCTCAAAACGGTCAACATAATTGTTGGTGAGCTTCGCAGGTTTTAAGTAATAAAAGTTGTTAAGATGAACCAGTAGTTTAATAAGGGCCACCGCAACTATACTTATGTATAGGCGGTTGTACCAGTTATAAATAGCTACAGCCAAACCTAATGTTCGGTTCCTCACGGGAATTGATGGCTGTAAAGAAAGAGTCCCAAAGTTTAAATAGTTTATTAAGACGTAGCAAGATCCACACAGCGCGTACGTATAGTTTATAACCAAACCAATCTTTAGGTCCCATTACCGGGATTAATGGTTATATAAAAAGGGTTTTACATAGCATAATAAGTTTAACTTGACGTAGCAAGATCCACACAGCGCATACGTGTCAAGTTAAACATGACGTAGCAAGATCCACACAGCGCATACGTATAGGTTACAACCAAACCAATCTTTAGGTCCCAATTACTGGGATTAATGGTTGTAATGGATGATCGGCTTAGAAGAACCACACAGAAGAACCACACAGCCAAGAACATCCAAGGTCAATGGCATCCACAAGTAGTATAAATCAACACGTAACATCAATTAATAGTGCAGGGTAGTGTAAAACCCCTAAGTAACATACATAGGGTAACATAGCACATAGTTCAAGTTCGTATAGCAGCAAGCAGTCAGGATCATCATGTAACCCGGTTTGAGCACATTCTTAGTATACCGGGGATGCTTATGTATAGGGTCCTCACAGCATTCCCACCACATCCACGATATACATAGAATGATACCTAAACCAGTTACATGACATCCATTTGACCTTAGTATCAATCAACAAGTTTAGCAAGGTAAGTTACTCATATAAGTAGCAGCCAACTTCCACTAAGGAAGGTGCCTGAAATTAAGTAATAAGTGAGCATTCTTTTCCCCCAAGTAGAAAATGTTTAAAAAGGTTTTATAAGCGTAAAAAGGGGCCACGAAACTCACTGAATAGATGATAGGCACGTATGATGAATATTCCCAACGGTAGGATGCTATGAACAGTCAAACACCTATTGACAGTTACTGACAAGCATTAATAATGATCATAAGGCATAAAATGGTATCAATAGGGTCGGGCAGTTTCGGTTCGGTCGTGGGTAGTACACACACAAGCAGTCACACACAACTCAGACTTGGTTATTTTTTTAAATGGTATGTGCCTGTTAATAGCGTTGACTTTAATCTTTGTGGTCAAGCTATGACACTTTATTAGTATTACATTACCGTCGTGAGATCTCCGAAGAGGGGATCCATACGCACACACACATCATTAGTCATACAACAGGACCGGACGCTCGACTGACACTCCATTCGCACGAGTGGACTTTCAGTCGTACGAATTAGCTACTTTCGTACGATTGAACCTTCATTCATGCGACTAAGCATTCAGTCGTACCATGCAAGACTTAGTCACACGACTCAACCTCCATACGCCGATTGGTCCTTCAATCGCACGAATCAGCTTCATTCGTGCGATTGAACTTTCATTCGGACGATTGGCCTTTCAGTCGTACGACTCACACACAATCGCACACAATTTCATTCGCACTGACTCAATCGCATGACTCATTCGTTCGCACAGACTCATTCGCACATGCATTCAATCGCACACACCCATACGCCTGACTTAGTCGCACGATTTGCCCAATCGCACGGCTCAGTCGCGTGTCACGCTCATACGCCCTACCCAGTCGCACGGCTTATTCCAGTCGCACGGCTCAGTGGCCGGATGGCCCAGTCGCCCTGCACAGCAGGTCGCGACTGCACAGACCATCGAGCAGCGCCCAGCTGCTCGAGCATGGGTTTCACGCACCAAGAACCTCCAGAACACTAATCCTAACATGTCTAGACAGGAAGCACACTCAAGAACACGACATGCAAGCCCACACGACCTCTTGTGCTCGGATGAACCCGAGCACCCGAAACCCTAGAAACGCAGCAGCTAAATCGAGCAATAAACGGGTCAAACGAGGTTATCTACCTGCTAGGAGTGAGATTTCACGATGATAACCAAGATTTGACGACGAAAACGCAACAAACGGGATGAATTTCGGTGCTAGTTTGGTGTAGAAAGGGAGAGGAAGAAGATGAAGGTCGATGAGGATGAAGATGAAATGAAGAAAAAGAGCTGGAAATGGGTATTTATACCCATCCCAGGTTTGCCAAAGTGTCACTTTTAGTCCCTGAACTTTGCCCCGAGTTCCTAAATTTGTTTCGGTTGAAAATGTTAGTTATTGGTCTTGTTTTTATTAATGATAGAATGTTATTATTGTTATTTAGAAGTTAAAAGCGATTTTATTCGTGACAATTATTTTAATATGAAAATGACGTGTTTAGTGTTAACAGGGCAAGTCTTGGAGAAACGTCTTAAGATAGCGACAAGTCAAGCAACGATAACACTCATATAAGGGCAATTAAGTAAAGCAAATATGGTATTCACGTAATGGTTCGTCAAAATAAGGAATGACTATTAACAAAGTTAAGTAAATCACGTTTGAACGACGGACCTTTGGTGACGGATGTCACAGTATCCCCCAGTTGAGGGAATTTCGTCCCGAAATTCAACTGGTGCTAGGCCCTAGAACGTCATCCGCGAATAAATGTGGATATTTGAGTCTCATCTGATCTTCACGTTCCCATGTAAACTCTGGCCCTTGTTTGGAATTCCATCTCACACGGACGATAGGTATCTTGCTGCGCCTTAGCTTTTTGACCTTTCGGTCCATGACCTCAATAGGTTCTTCCATAAAATGAAGCTTTTCGTCGATCTTGATTTCCTCAATTGGTACATGTAAGGACTCGTCTGCCAAACACTTTTTGAGGTTCGACACGTGAAAGTTATCATGCACACCGCTAAGTTCTTGTGGCAACCTCAATCGGTAAGCCACCGGACCGATTCTTTCTGTAATCTCGAATGGTCCTACGTATCGAGGGGCTAACTTCCCTTTCTTACCAAATCGTACGATCCCTTTCCAAGGAGAGACCTTGAGTAAGACATGGTCCCCAATATTGAATTCTAGAGGCTTCCGACGATTGTCGGCATAGCTCTTTTGGCGATCTCTAGCAGCTTTGAGTCGGTCTTTGATTTGGAAGATTTTATCAGTGGTTTCTTGGATGATCTCTGGGCCCGTAAGCTGGCTTTCACCAACTTCAGCCCAACAAACTGGTGATCTACATTTCCGTCCATACAACGCTTCGAATGGTGCGCATCCAATGCTTGTGTGATAGCTGTTGTTGTAGGAGAACTCAATCAACGGTAGATGAGTATCCCAACTGCCACCAAAATCAATGACACATGCCCTCAGCATATCCTCAAATGTTTGTATCGTTCGTTCACTTTGGCCGTCTGTCTGGGGGTGATAGGCTGTACTCATGTCTAATCGAGTGCCCATCGCTTTCTGTAACGTCTGCCAAAATCATGAAGTGAATCGACTGTCTCGGTCGGATATGATTGACACCGGCACCCCGTGCCGCGTCACGACCTCTTTGATGTACAACCTTGCCAGCTTATCCATCTTGTAGTCTTCTCGGATAGGCAAGAAGTGAGCAGATTTCGTCATTCGATCCACCACGACCCATATCGAGTCGTGCCCACTTGGCGTTCTTGGGAGTTTGGTAATAAAATCCATAGTGATGTTCTCCCATTTCCACTCGGGAATTTCAGGTTGTTGCAATAATCCCGATGGTTTCTGGTGTTCAGCCTTGACCTTTGAACAAGTCAAGCATTTGCTCACGTATACAGCAACATCTTTCTTCATACCTGGCCACCAGTATAGTTCTTTCAGATCGTGGTACATCTTGTCTGCACCAGGATGAGCAGAGTATCGAGTCTTGTGTGCTTCATCCAAGACTAGTGTACGTACACCTCTCCATTTGGGGACCCATATACGATCTATGAAGTAATGAACGCCGTCATCCTTGCGGTCATTTGTTTATCCAACCCTCGGAACTCTTCCCCCGCAAGGTTCTCTTCTTTCAACGCCTCGTTTTGTGCTAATTGAATCTGAGCCTTTAAATTGGTTTGAATAGTCAAACCTAGCGCTCGAGCACGTAATGGCTTCACGCGTTCTTTGCGACTTAATGCATCAGCCACCACGTTAGCTTTCCCCGGATGATACCGGATTTCACAATCGTAGTCGCTAAGCAGTTCTACCCAGCGTCGCTGCCGCATGTTAAGTTCTTTCTGGTTCATGATGTGTTGAAGGCTCTTATGGTCTGTGTAGATGATGCATTTGGTGCCATATAGATAGTGCCTCCATATCTTGAGTGCAAATACTACAGCACCCAACTCCAAATCGTGAGTTGTGTAGTTCTTTTCACGCACCTTGAGTTGTCGCGAAGCGTAAGCAATTACCTTATCTTTCTGCATTAGTACACAGCCCAAACCTTGATGTGAAGCGTCACAGTACACCACAAAATCGTCAGTTCCGTCTGGGAGAGACAATATCGGTGCATTGCACAACTTCTCCTTCAATGTTTGGAACGCCTGTTCTTGTGCTTTCCCCAATCGAACTTCTTGTCTTTCTGAGTCAACAAAGTTAACGGTTGGGCAATCTTGGAGAAATTGGCAATGAAGCGACGATAGTATCCGGCTAATCCCAAGAATTGCCGTATTTCTGAGGGTGTTTGGGGAGTATCCCACTTCTTCACAGCTTCAATCTTACCGGGGTCCACATGAATTCCATTTTCGTTAACTACATGACCCAAGAACTTCACTTCTCGAAGCCAGAATTCACACTTCGAGAACTTGGCGAAAAGTTTCTCCTTCTTCAACAGTTCTAGAATTGCTTGGAGGTGCTTTTCGTGATCCTCCTTTGAACGGGAGTAGATAAGTATGTCGTCTATGAACACGATCACAAACTTATCCAGATAAGGCTTGCACACCCGATTCATTAAATCCATAAAGACAGCTGGTGCGTTGGTCAATCCGAATGGCATGACCAAGAACTCATAGTGCCCGTAACGAGTTCTAAATGCTGTTTTTGGAATATCGTCCTCGAATACTCTTAGTTGATGATAACCAGATCGAAGGTCGATCTTAGAGAAATACGAGGCTCCTTGCAATTGATCAAACAGGTCGTCGATTCTGGGAAGAGGATACCGATTCTTCACGGTCAATTTGTTCAATTCCCTGTAGTCGATACACATACGGAACGACCCATCCTTCTTCTTGACAAATAACACCGGTGCTCCCCACGGTGAATGACTCGGTCGAATGAAACCCTTCTCCAGTAGTTCCTGTAGTTGGCTGGACAACTCTTGCATCTCTGAGGGTGCTAACCGATACGGTGTCTTAGCTATCGGTGTAGCTCCAGGAACCAGCTCTATATGGAATTCCACCTGTCGTGGAGGAGGCAATCCAGACAAATCATCAGGGAACACTTCGGGTAATCCCGTACAATCGAAATGTCTGCCAATTTCGTCTCTTCTTCCTTCTTTTCTACCACGTGAGCCAGAAAGGTGTAACACTGCTTTCGTAGACTTTGGCGTGCTTTCATGCAGGAGATAAGCTTCAAATTTCTTCCCGGTCGCTCTCCTTGTATTCTGAGTACTTTCCCGTCTGACATGGGAATCCGCACTACTTTATCTCGGCAAACAATCTCGACTCCATGCTTAGACAACCAATCCATTCCCACTATTACGTCAAAGCTCCCCAACTCAAAAGGTATCAAATCTATGCTGAAGACCTGACCTTCCAATATTAGGGTGCAGTTCTTAATAATTTCATCTGCCTGTTCAACCCTACCATTTGCCATTTCTAAGGTGTAACTAGTTTCTAGTCTACTGGCACTCAAATCAAGCATTTGCACAAACTCAGATGATATAAAACTATTGTCTGCTCCAGTATCAAACAGTACAGATACGAAGTGGTTATTGAGTAAGTGCGTACCCGTGACAACGTTCGGGTCTTGACGGGCATCATTAGCTCCAATGACGAAGGCGCGTCCCCGTGCAGCATGAACTTGGTTTCCTTGGCCTTGAGCACCCGCTATGGCCAGTATCTGCTGCTGGTTGTTTCCTTGCTGACCCGGTGCCCTATTCAGTCGGGGGCACATGTTCCTGAAGTGATCGAGGGCTCCACACTCGTAGCAAGCCCTAGCATTCCCAGCGGGGTTAACCGCGTTGATGGGTGCCACCAGGTTTGGTGCTACTCTACAGTCTCTTGCTTGATGCCCCGGACGTCTGCAGTTCAAGCACACCCGGCACGGTGTTGCTGGAGGATGATGAAGATTACACCTGTCACATTTCGGGTGCGGCCCAGCATATTCCTTCTTTCCTTGAGTCACAGCCACAAAGTTTCTGGTCGTTTTGGCCCTCTTATCAAACTTTCCTGTACCGGACCGGCTCGATTCCCCAGCTTCCTTCCTTTTCTCTGCTCCCTTACCCAGTACCCCTGTTCTTACCATCTCATCAGTGAGAGCGCCAGCTTTCAGGATTGCGCTCTGAATTGTAGAAGGAGCAGCTGCAGTTACCATGGCTCGTATTTGAGGCGCGAGTCCCCAAATGTACCTCTCAATCCTCTTAGATTCCGGAGTGACTAAATGTGGAACTAGTCTAGCCAACTCGTGGAATCGGTCAGTATAAGCTGCATGCCCCGCCCCCACCATAGCATGATTCCAGAACTCATGCTCAAGCTTTTGCATCTCGTTGTGAGGGCAGTATTCCTCGGTAATCAAAGCTTTAAATTCATCCCAGGTCATCTGCATCGCAGATTCCCTTCCCCTAGCTTGAACCTGGGTGTTCCACCAGGTTAGTGCTCAGCCTTGCAGTGAGCACGTAACATACTTGATGCGCTGGCTGTCAAGGCATTCGCTGATGTCGATCACAGCCTCCATTTTCTCGAGCCATCTGATCAGGGCTATCGCCCCACCTTTTCCATCGAAATCCCGGGGCTTACAGGCCACAAACTCCTTGTAAGAACAGCCCCGTTTGGCATTAGCAACCCCAGTTTCGTTACCGGCTGTACCACCATTTCCGGTCTCCTGGTTGCTTTCATTCCCAGTCGGGTTCCCATTATCCTCATTCTCATTACCACCGTCCCCGTGGGGGTGGTTTTGTTGTTGCAGCGCGTCGCTCACCTGAGCTACGATAGTTAGAATCAGGGCAGTCAATTGTTGAGCAATTAAGGCTGCCATTTCAGCATTTCCAGCCCTTGATTATTGCCAGAAGGGCCTTCATTTGCTGTCGGAGGTCTACCCCTGCCTCTGCCTCTGCCCCTCGGGGCTTCACTTCCGCTACTGTTGCTGCGGGTAGATCTTCGAGGCGGCATGTTCTATTCATACAAGAGGCAACATATAAGCTTTAGTCACCTTAAGATGCATAAGTACTTTACTTATCAAATTTCCAATGTTTCGTGTTCCAGTCGGTCAAGATCACCATGCAGCCATTTTAAGCATATTCTCGGTATACCGGTGGTGTTTATATATAGGGTTCCCCGCAGCGTTCCCACCACACCCACGATGTACCGAGAATGATGCCTAATCCGGTTACATGACATCCGACCTTCCTTCACATCATATCCATAATAATCCATCAAGTCAACTGAGAACCAAACATGTAGTCACGTATAGTCTTGCGGAGGTTGTCTATCTCGCGTCCTTGAAAGGACTCAGACATAGCCTCCTCGGGTCGGTCTCAGTATCTGAGGTCAAGCGCAATGTAAGATCTGTGACGATCTGTTCGGGTCTCGATTCCCGAATTTGGTTATGATAACTCGGCGCACAGAGGGAACGGAAGATCCAATAGGAAGCATACCATAAGGGTCGAGCACAAGGGCTCAAGCGCAAAGTAAAAGATCACATAATAGAACGATAACCAAGCATGTAGGGAGGAACACATACACGAGATATATAAATGCACACAAGCTTAAGCATGCAAATCTACATGAAGGTTCCTAGGTTATAGTCTAGGTCAAGTGTAATTGCCTAATTCTCTATATCCAATGGCTCTGATACCAGTCTGTCACACCCCCGCTGATAGCGGAAACACGGGGAATGTGAGCTAGACGGGATCGTCATAACACATGGTATATGATAGAGTAGCAATACAATATGATGACAAGCGTGTCATGACGACACCCGAACACAAATGGAGACTTGTGTCGTGTATAATCAATGTTCACGACAGCATAGTCGTAAGTACAACATAGATGATCACATAAACATTGATAATAGCTTGTAATGTAATATTCCCACAATTCGGGAACAAGTATACAAAAGATCATATTCATGTTCAAGCTTTACAAAAGTAATAACACAAAATACATCCTAGGGTCTCCACTAAAAGGCAGCACTCCTAGATTCTTCAATTACCTTGTTCATCTGAAAAGAAATGCTCAAAACGGTCAACATAATTGTTGGTGAGCTTCGCAGGTTTAAGTAATAAAAGTTGTTAAGATGAACCAGTAGTTTAATAAGGGCCACCGCAACTATACTTATGTATAGGCGGTTGTACCAGTTATAAATAGCTACAGCCAAACCTAATGTTCGGTTCCTCACGGGAATTGATGGCTGTAAAGAAAGAGTCCCAAAGTTTAAATAGTTTATTAAGACGTAGCAGGATCCACACAGCGCGTACGTATAGTTTATAACCAAACCAATCTTTAGGTCCCATTACCGGGATTAATGGTTATATAAAAGGGTTTTACATAGCACAATAAGTTTAACTTGACGTAGCAAGATCCACACAGCGCATACGTGTCAAGTTAAACATGACGTAGCAAGATCCACACAACGCATACGTATAGGTTACAACCAAACCAATCTTTAGGTCCCAATTACTGGGATTAATGGTTGTAATGGATGATCGGCTTAGAAGAACCACACAGAAGAACCACACAGCCGAGAACATCCAAGGTCAATGGCATCCATAAGTAGTATAAATCAACACGTAACATCAATTAATAGTGCAGGGTAGTGTAAAACCCCTAAGTAACATACATAGGGTAACATAGCACATAGTTCAAGTTCGTATAGCAGCAAGCAGTCAGGATCATCATGTAACCCGGTTTGAGCACATTCTTAGTATATCGGGGATGCTTATGTATAGGGTCCTCCGCAGCATTCCCACCACATCCACGATATACATAGAATGATACCTAAACCAGTTACATGACATCCATTTGACCTTAGTATCAATCAACAAGTTTAGAAAGGTAAGTTACTCATATAAGTAGCAGCCAACTTCCACTAAGGAAGGTGCCTGAAATTAAGTAATAAGTGAGCATTCTTTTCACCCAAGTAGAAATGTTTAAAAAGGTTTTATAAGCGTAAAAAGGGGCCACGAAACTCACTGAATAGATGATAGGCACGTATGATGAATATTCCCAACGGTAGGATGCTATAACAGTCAAACACCTATTGACAGTTACTGACAAGCATTAATAATGATCATAAGGCATAAAATGGTATCAATAGGGTCGGGCAGTTTCGGTTCGGTCGTGGGTAGTACACACACAAGCAGTCACACACAACTCAGACTTGGTTATTTTTAAATGGTATGTGCCTGTTAATAGCGTTGACTTTAATCTTTGTGGTCAAGCTATGACACTTTATTAGTATTACATTACCGTCGTGAGATCTCCGAAGAGGGGATCCATACGCACACACACATCATTAGTCATACAACAGGACCGGACGCTCGACTGACACTCCATTCGCACGACTGGACTTTCAGTCGTATGAATTAGCTACTTTCGTACGATTGAACCTTCATTCATGCGACTAAGCATTCAGTCGTACCATGCAAGACTTAGTCACACGACTCAACCTCCATACGCTCGATTGCTCCTTCAATCGCACGAATCAGCTTCATTCGTGCGATTGAACTTTCATTAAGACGATTGGCCTTTCAATCGTACGACTCACACACAATCGCACACAATTTCATTCGCACTGACTCAATCGCATGACTCATTCGTTCGCACAGACTCATTCGCACATGCATTCAATCGCACACACCCATACGCCTGACTTAGTCGCACGATTTGCCCAATCGCACGGCTCAGTCGTGTGTCACGCTCATACGCCCTACCCAGTCGCACGGCTTATTCCAGTCGCACGGCTCAGTCAGCCGGATGGCCCAGTCGCCCTGCACAGCAGGTCGCGACTGCACAGACCATCGAGCAGCGCCCAGCTGCTCCGAGCATGGGTTTCACGCACCAAGAACCTCCAGAACACTAATCCTAACATGTCTAGACAGGAAGCACACTCAAGAACACGACATGCAAGCCCACACGACCTCTTGTGCTCGGATGAACCCGAGCACCCGAAACCCTAGAAACGCAGCAGCTAAATCGAGCAATAAACGGGTCAAACGAGGTTATCTACCTGCTAGGAGTGAGATTTCACGATGATAACCAAGATTTGACGACAAAAACGCAACAAACGGGATGAATTTCGGTGCTAGTTTGGTGTAGAAAGGGAGAGGAAGAAGATGAAGGTCGATGAGGATGAAGATGAAATGAAGAAAAAGAGCTGGGAAATGGGTATTTATACCCATCCCAGGTTTGTCAAAGTATCACTTTTAGTCCCTGTACTTTGCCCCGAGTTCCTAAATTTGTTTCGGTTGAAAATGGTAGTTATTGGTCTTGTTTTTATTAATGATAGAATGTTATTATTGTTATTTAGAAGTTAAAAGCGATTTTATTCGTGACAATTATTTTAATATGAAAATGACGTGTTTAGTGTTAACAGGGCAAGTCTTGGAGAAACGTCTTAAGATAGCGACAAGTCAAGCAACGATAACACTCATATAAGGGCAATTAAGTAAAGCAAATATGGTATTCACGTAATTGGTTCGTCAAAATAAGGAATGACTGTTAACAAAGTTAAGTAAATCACGTTTGAACGACGGACCTTTGGTGACGGATGTCACATTAAGTGCCTTTAAAACCTATACAGGTATGTTCTTATTAATGACATCTATGCATACGTATTATTTGATTCGGGCGCCGATAGAAGTTTCGTTTTCTTAGAGTTCGAGCTGACACTTTCTAAACCTCGCTCAAATCTAGAGAGACCTCTCACTGTCGAAGTTGCTGATGGAGAACCCATCACCGTCGACGTGGTTATCCGCAATTGTCTATTGTGTCTCGACGACCATAAGTTTCTTATCGACCTTATTCCTATGAAGCTCGGGAGTTTCGACGTCATTATTGGCATGGATTGGTTATCTAAGAACCATGCCGAGATCATTTGCTTCGAGAAGTGCATTCGCATGCCCTTACCCTCCGGGGACACGTTGAAGGTGTTCGGTGAACGGTCCTCCAAAGGACTCAAGCTTATGTCATGTGCTAAGGCTCAGAAGTGCCTAAGTAAGAGTTATCCGGCATTCTTGGCATATGTAGTCAAACCAAAGCCAAGGAGAAGGAACTCAAAGATGTTCCAGTTGTACGAGAATTCCCTGAGGTCTTTCCGATGATCTTAGCGGGTTACCTCCCGTA
This sequence comes from Flaveria linearis, assembly GCA_024085815.1. NCBI lineage: Eukaryota > Viridiplantae > Streptophyta > Magnoliopsida > Asterales > Asteraceae > Flaveria > Flaveria linearis. The sequence continues at coordinate 11,044,189 of CM044009.1, forward strand.
CGCGAAGTAGAATTTAAAATCGACTTGATTCCGAGAGCAAGCCCCGCGGCTAAATCACCTTACCGACTCGTACCATCGGAAATGCAAGAACTCTCTAGCCAACTCCAGGAATTATCCGAGAAGGGGTTTATCCGCCCTAGTTCTTCTCCTTGGGGTGCACCTGTCTTATTTGTGAAGAAGAAAGATGGGTCTTTCCGCATGTGTATCGATTACCGTGAGCTCAACAAGTTGACCATCAAGAACCGGTATCCTCTTCTCGTATCGACGATCTTTTCGACCAACTTCAAGGAGCTGCAATCTTTTCAAAGATCAACTTGCGTTCGGGATATCACCAACTGCGAGTCCACGACGACGATATCCCAAAGACTGCATTCCGCACTCGGTATGGGCATTACGAGTTCATGGTTATGCCTTTCGGCTTAACCAATGCTCCAACGGTCTTCATGGATCTTATGAATCGGGTGTGCAAGCCATACCTAGACAAGTTCGTCATCGTTTTCATTGACGACATTCTTATTTTCCAAGTCTCGCTCCGATCATGAACTCATCTCCGTCAAATCCTCGAACTGTTGAAGAAGGAACAACTGTACGCGAAATTCTCAAAATGTGAGTTTTGGCTTGAAGAGGTACAGTTCTTAGGGCACATTGTGAATAGTCAAGGAATTCACGTCGACCCTACGAAGGTTGAAGCCGTGAAGAATTGGAGTGCTCCCAAAACTCCCACGGAAGTTCGATCGTTTCTTGGACTAGCCGGGTATTACCGGCGATTCATTGCCAACTTCTCAAAAATCGCAAAGCCACTCACGTCCTTGACTCAGAAGAACAAGCCTTTCGAGTGGAAAGCCGAGCAAGAAGAGGCGTTTGAGACATTGAAGCACAAGTTGTGCAATGCTCCTATTCTGACGCTACCGGATGGAAATGACGACTTCACGGTATACTGCGACGCGTCGAAGCAAGGCCTTGGTTGTGTTCTCATGCAACGTGGAAAGGTCATCGCATATGCCTCGAGACAATTGAAGGTTCACGAGGTAAATTATACGACGCACGATCTCGAGCTCGGAGCGGTGGTCTTTGCTTTAAAAATCTGGAGACACTATTTATACGGCACGCAATGTATAGTCTACACGGACCACAAGAGCCTGCAACACGTTTTCAATCAGAAGGACCTCAATATGAGGCAACGTCGTTGGGTGGAACTAATTAGCGACTACGATTGTGATATCCGCTACCATCCCGGCAAGGCAAATGTCGTAGCCGATGCATTGAGTCGAAAGACGCATCAAAAGATGGTTTCCGTTCAAGAGATTCGCGACCGACGCCAATGGTTCGATACATTGGGAGAATTTGACACTGAAGTCCGACTCGATGTCAACAATGCTACAGTGTTATTGCAGAACTTAAAGATCGATTGTGACATCGAGGCAAGTATTCGAGAAGCACAGCAAGCAGTGCAAATCGAAGGGAGTATGAAGGAAGAGCTCGAGCCAAATCTCTTAGCCCAATTGGAAACAAAAGCCAATGGGTTAATGCATTTCGCAAACCGAATCTGGGTTCCCAAACGCAATAACCTTCGGGCTTCTATCATGAACGAAGCACATCGGACTCGTTATTCTATTCACCCAGGCTCCGATAAGATGTACATGGACTTACGGAGTCAATATTGGTGGCCCGGGATGAAACGAGACATAGCAACCTATGTTGCTAAGTGCCTTACATGCACGAAGGTTAAAGCGGAGCATCAACGTCCAAGTGGATTACTTGAACAACCCGAAATTCCCATGTGGAAGTGGGAACATATATCCATGGACTTCATAACCAAGTTACCTCGGACATCTCGCGGGCACGATAGCATATGGGTAATCGTCGACCGATTGACCAAGTCGGCACATTTCATACCTATACGCGACACGTATAAGACATCAAGGTTAGCCCGGATTTACATTGACGAGATCGTAAGCCGTCATGGTGTGCCTCTTCATATTATATCCGACCGAGACGCTCGATTCACTTCTCACTTCTGGTCTACTATGCAAGAACTTCTGGGCACACAATTGGCTTTAAGCACGGCTTACCATCCCCAAACCGATGGCCAAACCGAGCGGACGATCCAAACTCTGGAAGACCTGTTGCGTCTCTGTGTCCTTGACTTTGGTGGCGACTGGGATACGCACCTACCGCTCGTGGAATTCTCCTACAACAACAGTTACCACTCAAGCATCCAAATGGCACCGTTTGAAGCGCTTTACGGTCGTAAGTGTCGTTCACCAATTTGCTGGACCGACATTGGCGAGAATCTTATCACCGGTCCGAGCTCATACAAGAGACGACCGATAAAGTCGCTATCATCCGCAAGAACCTGGAAGTGGCCAGGAGTCGACAGAAGAGCTACGCTGATAAACATCGCAAGCCACTGGAATTCCAAGTTGGGGAGATGGTCCTTCTCAAGGTCTCACCGTGGAAGGGTGTGGTTCGCTTTGGAAGGAAAGGTAAGTTAGCTCCGAGGTTTGTAGGGCCTTTCAAGGTTCTGAAAAGAATCGAGAAAGTGGCCTACAAACTAGAACTACCCTCCGACCTTAGTGGAATTCACCCTGTCTTCCACGTCTCGAATCTGAGGAAGTGTCTGCCCAACGATAATTTGCATGTGCCATTGGAAGACATTCAGATCGACGAATCACTACACTTCGTTGAGAAACCCGTCGAAATCATGGATCGCATTATGAAGAAGACTAGGACCTCTACGACCCCAATTGTAAAGGTTCGATGGGAGAACAACGAGGAGCAGAATTCACTTGGGAGCGTGAAGAACATATGAAGAAGACTTACCCTTACCTATTCTTGTAACCCCTTTTTATTCTTAATTTCGGGACGAAATTCTTTTAAGTTGGGGAGACTGTAACATCCTGTATTTTTGTTCGTTTTATTTATGCCATTTTATAGCATCATTAGTAAATTTTATATATATATGAAAAAAATAATAACAATAATAATAATAGATAATAATAATAATGATAATAATAATAATAATAATAATAATGATAATAATAATAAAAATATAATAATAATAATAATAATAATAATATAAATAATAATAATAATAATAATAATAAAACTTAGAATTTAAAGTACAGGGGGTTGTTTTGCCATTTTAAAAACTTTGAATAAAAGTTTAAAACATGAAATAATAAACATTCGAAAGAAGAGGGGCCAATTGTGTAAATTTCCCAAACCACCCCCTTTTACCCGTGTTCCCGGCTGCCGGCTCCGGCGAGCTCCGGCCGAGCTCCGGCAAGCCTCCAAACCCCATTTTAAAACCGGTTTGACCTAATTAAACCGCCCCTCACCTTCGACTATGGGTTTCGAACCTGAACCCAACTCCAAAATCGAGATTCCCGCTCGTTCACCTTTCCAAATCGAAACCGAGACTAACATTACCAAAATCCGAATCAATCTTGATCAATTTCACAAATCAAATCAAATCAATCACACCTAAACTAAAAACGCGGCTTAATCAATCAATTATTCAATCACCATTGCAAATTAACAGCTTCAAATCTCCTAATTTGGTAAACTTCGAACGCGTTTTAAATCGAGAGAGAAAGGCTCGGATCCATGAAATCAAGCCTATAAATTATGGGCTTTAGGTTCATTTTGAAGTTCCTAACCTCTCTGAATACTCAATTTCACCCTAAACCCTCTCGATCAGAAAACCCCAATCTTAAGAACATCCAAACCGAAGTCGAACTCGATACCACTCAAAACCCCATCAAAACAGGTAATCCAAACCTGTATTCTACTCGTTTTTTATCAAGGATCAAAAGCGCTATGACGATTTAGGTGATTAACACCGAATCGAGGGTCAATTTTGATTCTGTGAACCTAGGGTTCATCGAATTCGGGGATGATCGCAGCTTAGAGTTAAAAGGTTTTCAAGCCAATGTTAACCAAGGCCACGGCCCTGGTTCACTGGCACACGCGCTCCATGTACAATGGGAGGTCCCGGGTTCGACCCCGGCAACCCCCCCCCCCTTTTCTTTTTCTTTTCGGATTTCTTTCTTTTCTTCATTTCTTTTTAATTATTAAACCTTTTTAAATTCTGAAAATTTCTAAAATTAATTTTATAAAATGCAGATTAATTTTCATATTTTGTTTAATTAAATTGTGACTAAATTAATTTTATAAAATACTTTTGTATTTATAAATACATTATTTTAGCTTTAAAAACACAAAAGAAATGAGTAAACATAATACTTGTATATGTATATATATATTTTAAATAATAAATTGTTTAGCTATTTATACCTATATGTATATATATTTATATATTGTTCTTTTAGTAATTAAATCACTTATTATGATTATACAATGTTATAATTGTTTAGTATATATATTTATATATATATATATTCAAACAATTTAATTGTTTAGTTACCTATATATATATATATATATATATATATATACATAGTTCTTTAATAGCTAAATCATTTATATTGATTATTATACACAATATTATAATTGTTTAGTATATATATTATATGTATATTCAAACAATTAAATTGTTTAATTACTTATACCTATAAATATATATATATTTATATAGTTCCTTATAATAGCTAAATCACTATTATATACAATCCTTATAAACCGGTCTAACGTACAATTTGATCAAGTTTTATTTATTATTTCTCTTACGCGCAAACAATTGATTATACCAAGTATAATCCATTCGTTCCATTTAACCGATCACGTTATTAACATGTAATAAATACGGATAATTATTAAATCCTATTGGACCTACAATTAATCATCAAACAAATTATAACGCGCTACTTTATTTCGTTTAGGTGCGTTGTGACGTTGTGTTGGAAATCTTATTCGTGGTTATTCTTATTACATCTACAAGTCTCCTTTATTAAACATATGAGTTCTTATGCCCCGCTTTATGATTATTTCACATCTTTGGGGGTGAAACATGTTGCGTATACAAACTTACACATACACGCTTTGATACTTAATACACACGTGCAATTCTTTACATAGTCGTGGTTGTTTGAACATGTTAAGTAATATATGAGATGTGACATACGTGTGCAATCATTAACTATTGCTAGCCTAGCGAAGTCTTAGATCTTTGGGCCTGACAAGCCTATTTGGTGCTAAAGTCGATGTATTGCCGACTCCTAGGAGCCGTATGCTTGTGCACTAGGGAACCAAATACACTTAGCTAATCATGCTTATTCATATTATTCAGTCGAGGCTTGATTGTAACTATGCATGTTCTATATACTTGCTGTCTTGTGACCATTGACTAGAATTGTCACATTTTGTATACCTATTGTATTTAAAACCATGAGAATTCACCAACTAGTTAGTTGACTTTATTTTCAACATGTTTCAGGTAACGTGCAAGCTTAGCGATGATTGAAGGAATGCTTAAACCTAGAACATGGACCTAGGCTTAATAAAGACGATTGAATTCTTGTTTTGTTTGATTTACTTTGAGACATTGATGTATGTGGTGATTGAAACAATTGATTAATGGCATTTTATACTTTAACATAGCGTTATGTGGCTGTGAACAATCTTAACCCTCACACCTCGACGTTTCCGCCGTCAAGGTTGGGGTGTGACATATTAGACCTACAATTAATCATCAAACAAATTATAACGCGCTACTTTATTTCGTTTAGGTGCGTTGTGACGTTTGTGTTGGAAATCTTATTCGTGGTTATTCTTATTACATCTACAAGTCTCCTTTATTAAACATATGAGTTCTTATGCCCCGCTTTACGATTATTTCACATCTTTGGGGGTGAAACATGTTGCGTATACAAACTTACACATACACGCTTTGATACTTAATACACACGTGCAATTCTTTACATAGTCGTGGTTGTTTGAACATGTTAAGTAATATATGAGATGTGACATACGTGTGCAATCATTAACTATTGCTAGCCTAGCGAAGTCTTAGATCTTTGGGCCTGACAAGCCTATTTGGTGCTAAAGTCGATGTATTGCCGACTCCTAGGAGCCGTATGCTTGTGCACTAGGGAACCAAATACACTTAGCTAATCATGCTTATTCATATTATTCAGTCGAGGCTTGATTGTAACTATGCATGTTCTATATACTTGCTGTCTTGTGACCATTGACTAGAATTGCCACATTTTGTATACCTATTGTATTTAAAACCATGAGAATTCACCAACTAGTTAGTTGACTTTATTTTCAACATGTTTCAGGTAACGTGCAAGCTTAGCGATGATTGAAGGAATGCTTAAACCTAGAACATGGACCTAGGCTTAATAAAGACGATTGAATTCTTGTTTTGTTTGATTTACTTTGAGACATTGATGTATGTGGTGATTGAAACAATTGATTAATGGCATTTATACTTTAACATAGCGTTATGTGGCTGTGAACAATCTTAACCCTCACACCTCGACGTTTCCGCCGTCAAGGTTGGGGTGTGACATATTAGACCTACAATTAATCATCAAACAAATTATAACGCGCTACTTTATTTCGTTTAGGTGCGTTGTGACATTTGTGTTGGAAATCTTATTCGTGGTTATTCTTATTACATCTACAAGTCTCCTTTATTAAACATATGAGTTCTTATGCCCCGCTTTACGATTATTTCACATCTTTAGGGGTGAAACATGTTGCGTATACAAACTTACACATACACGCTTTGATACTTAATACACACGTGCAATTCTTTACATAGTCGTGGTTGTTTGAACATGTTAAGTAATATATGAGATGTGACATACGTGTGCAATCATTAACTATTGCTAGCCTAGCGAAGTCTTAGATCTTTGGGCCTGACAAGCCTATTTGGTGCTAAAGTCGATGTATTGCCGACTCCTAGGAGCCGTATGCTTGTGCACTAGGGAACCAAATACACTTAGCTAATCATGCTTATTCATATTATTCAGTCGAGGCTTGATTGTAACTATGCATGTTCTATATACTTGTTGTCTTGTGACCATTGACTAGAATTGCCACATTTTGTATACCTATTGTATTTAAAACCATGAGAATTCACCAACTAGTTAGTTGACTTTATTTTCAACATGTTTCAGGTAACGTGCAAGCTTAGCGATGATTGAAGGAATGCTTAAACCTAGAACATGGACCTAGGCTTAATAAAGACGATTGAATTCTTGTTTTGTTTGATTTACTTTGAGACATTGATGTATGTGGTGATTGAAACAATTGATTAATGGCATTTTATACTTTAACATAGCGTTATGTGGCTGTGAACAATCTTAACCCTCACACCTCGACGTTTCCGCCGTCAAGGTTGGGGTGTGACATATTAGACCTACAATTAATCATCAAACAAATTATAACGCGCTACTTTATTTCGTTTAGGTGCGTTGTGACGTTTGTGTTGGAAATCTTATTCGTGGTTATTCTTATTACATCTACAAGTCTCCTTTATTAAACACGTGAGTTCTTATGCCCCGCTTTACGATCATTTCACGTCTTTTGGGGTGAAACATGTTGCTTATACAAACTTACACATACACGCTTTGATACTTATTTCACACGTGCAATTCTTTACATAGTCATGGTTGTTTGGATATGTTAAGTATTATATGAGATGTGACATACGTGTGCAATCATTAACCATTGCTAGCCTAGCGAAGTCTTAGATCTTTGGGCCTGACAAGCCTATTTGGTGCTAAAGTCGATGTATTGCCGACTCCTAGGAGCCGTATGCTTGTGCACTAGGGAACCAAATACACTTAGCTAATCATGCTTATTCATATTATTCAGTCGAGGCTTGATTGTAACTATGCATGTTCTATATACTTGCTATCTTGTGACCATTGACTAGAATTGCCACATTTTGTATACTTATTGTATTTAAAACCATGAGAATTCACCAACTAGTTAGTTGACTTTATTTTCAACATGTTTCAGGTAATGTGCAAGCTTAGCAATGAATGAAGGAATGCTAAAACCTAGAACATGGACCTAGGCTTAATAAAGACAATTGGATTCTTGTTTCGTTTGATTTATTTTGAGACATTGATGTATGTGATGTTCGAAAACAATTGATTAATGGCATTTTATACTTTGACATAGCGTTATGTGGCTGTGAACAATCTTAACCCTCGCACCTCGACGTTTCCGCCGTCAAGGTTGGGGTGTGACAAAAGGTGCTCTAGCAAAGTTTAAAAAGTAACAAAAAATGTAAGACATTTTCTGGTAGATTCATGTTCTGTGTTTTAGACACCATAACTCAACCTAAACATGGTCAAATAAACCGTTTCTTGAGCCTAACATTAACTTTAGAATGTCTAGTTTTTAACGCATCCAACCTTGAAATTTTTAGATAAGTATAACCCATTCAAAACGTACAAACATGATTAAAGTGTTGAACCTGAGTTTTTGGCAGATTAGATAGGGCATTGAGGCATAAGTTATGCTTAAAGTAATCAAATGGAGTTTTTCCTTCTGTGGTAACTTAGCTTAAGGTGTTAGGTTTAAAATTACTATAGGCTCTATTTGTAAATATAGGATTTGACCCCTCAAAAAGGTGAAATCCATAGACATGTACAGAAAAATACTGCACTGACATATGTTGCTTCATGACCTATTTATAAGCACTTAAACTTAGTTACAAATTACAAGATATACCTTTTTGGAATCCTAAGACATAGATCTAGATGTGATAAAATATCAGATTTTATAAAAATTCTTTGTACCATGAAAAGAGGATGACAACCAGACCCAAAAATCCTCTTGATTCTATCAAATGCCCATATTTATATAAAGTAAACTTTTGGAAGTATTTGGTAAAAAGAAAACTCATACACATGGAAAGTATAATGTCATTATACTTAATATAAAACCCATTCAATACATTATGTATTTTTAGGAAAATAATTATGAAGACAAGAATCTAAATAATATATTAACGACTCGACGTGTATAACTAGTCAATTGACATTTTTAAAACTAACTTTGTGGATGAGTTATGCATGACCATCTAGGGTTAGTAATCATGACCTCATGAATATATTGTGATTTTGTTTAGTAGATTCCTAGACCAATCATACGTACGAACTATTGCTAATATTCACGCGTGCAATTGAGATGAGTTTCACGGCCCCATTTTTACTTATTTTCCTTTTGGGGAGATTACATGCAAATTACTATTTTCTTGGACACATTTACTTGTCAATGATTTCACATGTTATATAAGTTGTTTACTTACCGTATGAAGTCCCATGTTATTGGACCGTTAGTTTATTTCCCAAAGCGAGGTAATCATGGATAGTACTATTGGGTTTGACTACCCCCACCTGGATTAATTACCCTAACCTTCACTGGAGGTCTAAACGGGTGCATTATTAGCAAGTTCACCCCTGTGCTTACGGTAGGCATGGGTAGGGGTAATTTATTACAGTTACAGTCTAGCTTCGGTTGAGTGCTTATATAATTTGTAGCATTGTATGTACAATAATCAAATCATATAAAGTATTGTGGTCCTTTACGCTATTTATCATTACTTAAAACCTGTGAATTCACCAACATTATGTTGACATATTTCATGCATGTTTTCTCAGGTATTTATCATTTGCATCAAGTTAAGCTAGCTTGGGCCACATCACATTTAGGGCTATTCATGATGTTTGCGACATTTATTATTGTATTGGTCATATTTTGAAAACAATTACATTAGTACTACTGCTTCCGCAACTCAACTCTAAAAAACAATTATGTATTTTTAAAGTCATTTGTATCGTATGCTTACTATATCATGTAGTGGTCGATCAATGACTATGGTTTCCATGATGTTCACGCCCCGCGGGAAACTACCGTGGTTGGGGGTGTGACACCATCCACACCCCACCCCTTTTAATATTCTCTTTATGTCTCTCTCTCTCTTCTCCCTCTTTATGTCCACCACCACTACCACCGCAACCACCACGATTACCGCACCACCGTCGTCGCCACACCACCGCCGCTGTCTTCGCACCACCACCGCCACCTCAATGGCCAGAACTACCACCACCATCGCCACCTCAACGGCCAGAACTACCACCACCACCCCCCTTATATATTTTATTCTCCTCTCTTTTTTGTGTATTTGTGAGATCGGTAGACCACAACCACCAAAATGTGAAATTGTTGTTCTAGAGAATCAGATCTAGCAGTGGAAGGGTGAAACACAGTGGCGGGCAAGGGTGTTTTGGCAAAAAATCGCAAATCTAGTAGTGATAGGCGGCTGTGGTGGTGTATATAAGGGTTTTGGTGGTGGTGCTGGGTGGCTGTGATGGGGACTGCAGGGGTGGTGATAGTGCTTACGGTGGTGGTGATGCGTGGCTACGGTGGTGGTGGTGATGGGGGCTACAGTGGTGGTGATGGGGGTTACGGTGGTGTCAATGGGTGGCTACGGTGGTGGTAATGGGGGTTGTGGTGGTGATAATGATGGGTGGATGTGAAGGTGGTGATGGGTTGTTATGTTGGTGGTGATAGGGGCTATGGTGGTGGTGACGGGTGGTTGCAGTGGTGGTCATGGGGATGTGGAGGTGGTGATGGGGACTACGGTGGTGGTGATGGTGATAGGTGGCTGTGAAGGTGGTGATGGGTGGCTGTGAAGGTGGTGATGGGTAGCTATGAAGGTGGTGATGGGTAGCTGCGGTTGTGGTGATAGGGGCTACGGTGGTGGTAATGGGCAGCTATGCTGGTGTTGATGAGGGCTGTGGTGGTGACGGTGATGGGTGGATGTGAGGGTGGTGATGGGTGGCTGCGGTGGTGGTGATGGGTGGTGGTGGTGATAGGGCTGTGGAGGTGGTGATGGGGACTACAGTGGTGTGATGGGTAGCTGCGGTTGTGGTGATCGGGGCTGCGGTGGTGGTAATGGGTGGCTATGGTGGTGGTGATAGGGGTGGTGGTGATAGGGTTGCAGTGGTGGTGATGGGGCTGTGGAGGTGGTGATGGGGCTGTGGAGGTGGTGATGGGGACTACGGTGGTGGTGATGGGGACTACATTGGTAGTGATAGGGAATACAGTGGTGGTGATGGGTGGCTGTTATGGTGGTGATGGGGACTGTGGTGGTGGTGGTGATGAGGGCTGTGAAAGTGGTGAATGGTAGTTGTCACGGTGATGATGAAAGGTAGTTTAGTTTTTTTAACAATAATTTTAACAGGAAAATTAACGGTGTTAGTCATCTGTACTCAAATAAAATAAAAATTAAACAACATAGACTCAAATAAAGATAACATGAAACGTCAAAGGGGTAGATGGTAATTTTAAAACCGCAGGGATGTAAGTGGTTAGAATGAACACACGTCAGGGATGCAAATGGTAATTTACTCTAATTTTAATAAAATCAATACGAGTAAATTACCATTTGCATCTCTAACGTTTGTTCATTTTAACCACTTGCATCCCTGCAGTTTCAAAATTGCCATCTGTCTCCGAACGTTTCATGTTATCTTCATTTGAGTCTATGTTGTTTTATTTTTATTTCTATTTGAGTCCAGATGACTAACACCGTTAGTTTTCCTGTTAAAATTATTGTTAAAAAGACTAAACTAGCCTTCATTACCATCATGACAACTACCCATCACCACTTTCACAGTCCTCATCACCACCACCACAATCCCCAGCACCAGCATAACATCCACCCATCATAACCTTTATAGCCACCTCATCACCACCACCGTAGTCCCCATCACCACCTCCAAAGCTCCATCACGACCACCGCAGCCCCCATCACCACCACCGCAGCCCCTATCACCACAACCGTAGCCACCCATCACCATCACCACCACCGTAGTCCCTATCACCACCTCCAAAGCCCCATCACGACTACCGCAACCCCCATCACCACCACCGCAGTCCCTATCACCACAACCACAGCCACCCATCACCACTACCTTAGTCCCCATCACCACCTCCAAAGCCCCATTACAACCACGGAAACCCCATCACCACCACCATAGCCACCCATCACCACCACCGTAGCCCCATCACCACCACCGCAACCACCCATCACCACTACCGCAACCACCCATCACCACATTCACATCCACCCATCACCATTACCACCATAACCCCATCACCACCACTGCAACCCCCATAACAACCACCCATCGCCACCACCAAAGACCCTATCTCCACCACCATAGCTGACCCGCACTACTAGATCTGTGATTTTTGCCAAAGCACACTTGCCCGCCACCGTGTTTCACCCTTTGCACCACTAGATATTCTTCTCTAGAACAACAATTACACATCTTGGTGGTTGTGGTCTACCGATCACACACATACACAAAAAAAAGAGAAGAGAAGAAAAAAGATATGGGTGGTGGTGGTTCTTTTGGTCGTTGAGGAGCGGTGGTGGTGTGGCGATAGTAGCGGCGGTGCGGCGACCTCGGAGGTACAGCGACCGTGGTGGTTGCAGTTGCAGTGGTGGTGGACATAAAGAGGGAGAAGAGAAAGACATAGAGAGAAGATGAAAGGGGTGGGGTATGGATGTGGGTATTAAATAAGGGTGTTTTTGTCATTTCATTAAACTTAATGGAGAAATCTAACTTCGTCAGCATGTTGGACTCAGATGGAAATAAAAATAAAACGTGAGGGGGCGGATGATAATTTTGAAACTGTAGGATGCAAATGGTTAATATACGCAAACGTCAGTTATGCAAATGATAGTTTACTCACTTAATAAATATATAATGTAAATATTAAAAAAAGATATGGGATTAATTTTTAACTCAAGAAACTAGTAACTAATAGTAACTAATAGTTTTAAGAAGATGAGAAATGTAAAATTCCCAAAAGAAAAGAGCCAATGTAATTTTCAATGAACAAATTCTATCCTTTGGGCTCACCTTGGGCTTGGGCCATGCACCCAAAAAAGCCCAACAAGTAGCCCTGAATCTGATCTTAGAAAACATACAAAAGTCTCCGTACACTCTTCAACGCTTCATCACTTCATCATACATTTGCAGATCAATCGACTTACAGAAAGATAAACAGAATCACAGAGAAAGATGGTGGAAGAAGCAGTGAAAGCAGATGAATCAAAGGTAACCGATGACACCAAAATCACTAATGTTCGATCGGAAGAAGAAGAAGACGACGATCAGCCGGAAGAGGGGGAGATCGTCGGCGGCGACGGCGACGGCGACGGCGACACTCTTTCGTCATCTTCTTCAAGACCTGGTACGGCCGTGGTTCAGCATCCGCTCGAGCACTCGTGGACGTTCTGGTTCGATAATCCCAGTGCTAAGGCGAAACAAACCGCTTGGGGGAGCTCCATGCGCCCCATCTACACTTTCTCTACAGTTGAAGAGTTCTGGAGGTAATTGATTACGTTTATGTCGTTGATTTTATGTTTGATTTGTTATACTCCGGAGGTAATTTGAAATTTGAGGTGGGATCGGTGTTTTTGGGAGGTTTTGAATTAGGGTTTTGATTTGATCTATTTGGGTGTTTGATTTTGTTGGAGTTTGAACTGATTCTTTCGGTTGTATACTTGTATGGAACTAGTAATCTCTGTTGTATATTGTCAAGAAAGAGTGAAGTGGAAATGAAGGACCATTACAGTTTACGAATTAGGGTTTCATGAGATTGATTCATGTTAGCTTCTTATAAGGATATTAGTATTCGTATATGAACGGGGAAATTAAGAACCATGTTATCATATAATTTCATGCAGCGAGAGAATTCTTGAAGATATGTATATTATGCCAGTTTGACAGCCTAATTGTATTAACTAGATACGAATGTCTGAAACCAAACCCTGCAGTCTGTGGTTAAAAAAAGCATAACGAACCATCAGATTTTCAATTGGTTTCAGTTGTTCAGTTATGCATAGTTGAATATGAAAATTCAGCTCCAAGGTTTTTTATGAACATTCACATCTACATGTGTAAGAATTATAAACTGTATAATTTTTGTATGGGTTGCATATGTATTTAATGAATCTGAATAAAAGAACCCTTTAGAGAGTGAGCCATGGGCCTAAGCGCAAGTTGCTTAAAAGTGAGCGTTTTTCAAGCAAGATGTACAGTATAAACAGACCATTTTTAGGAATTTTAGGCTGGTTTCTGGCTATTTTGGATGTTCCGGACCAATTTTAGTCGTTTTAAACCTGTTCAGACCAGTTTTGGTAGGAATTTGCATTGCACCTCTGGGCCTTGATGGACGCAAGGCGGTATGGCTGCGTTGGGCTGCGCCTTGGCTCCTAGGCAATTGCATTGTGTTCCTTTGACGACTATGAGAAGCTATACTATATGCGAGTAATTTTACAATTCATGTGAATAGAGTTTATGTATCTATGTTCTAAAACTAATTTAGTATGATATTCTTTTTCTGTCCTACTGCATTGATTTATGGTCTTCATTTTTAGATAAGGTTTAGGATAATCAGTCAGGTTCAAGTAATTCTAGTAATCTCCACATGTGATAAGAAAAGGCTGCTGCATACTTGGTTATTCTTGCAGGTTCCTGCAAGCATGAAGCTTGATGGCTATTGGATAATTGAATGTTCTCTTATATTTTATATATTTAAGCCTGGCATTTGATATGATATATTGATATACTTATTATACTACAACAATTCATTATATTTGATCATACAAGTCTATGCTATCTTTTAATGCAGCGTTTACAACAATATACACCGACCAAGCAAGTTGGCCTCTGGAGCTGACTTCTATTGCTTCAAAATAAAATTGAGCCTAAGTGGGAGGACCCTGTGTGTGCTAATGGTGGAAAGTGGACCATGACCTTTACGAAGTCCAAGTCTGATACCTGTTGGCTGTATACGGTACTTCCATAATGTTTTTTTCTTTCTATATTAAGGTCTTGCTACTTCATACTCTTTGTAACTTTTATTCCGTATGTTAATACTGTAGTTGCTAGCAATGATAGGGGAGCAGTTTGATCATGGTGATGATATATGTGGAGCAGTTGTAAATGTAAGATCAAGGCAGGAAAAAATATCTTTGTGGACCAAGAACGCTGCTAATGAGAGTGCTCAGGTACTATGTTGTAAGAAGTCAAGCGATTTTAGGGTGCTAAGTCAACTAAAGTTTCAACAGTTATTCTTTATAGTTGACTGGAATATATATACGTGTGCTTTTAAATGGTCGTGAAAATATGTTAATTTTTGTAATATAGTTAGTTACCTTTTGGGGTGTTCATAAAGCGGATCCTGCACCCCTAATTACCTTGTCTGTCCGGACCAGCAGACCCACCCAACCTGGCCAGTATATTTGTCATTTCCTAAAATCATAGTTAGTGGCCGGCTTAGGATTTTCATCAAAATCTGCCCAAAACAAGACTGCGCACCCTTAATTATCTTGTACTCTCTTTTTGGTGATTCATCGTAGCTTATATCAAAATTGTTGTATTTCATCTTGTGTGTTTAAAGTGATGCATGGCATGTGTTTTGGACTGCACATCCTTAATTATCTTGTACTGTCTTTTTGGTGATTCATCGTAGCTTATATCAAAATTGTTGTATTTCATCTTGTGTGTTTAAAGTGATGCATGGCATGTGTTTTGGAAGTGATTATGTGATATGAAATAAGTAACAATAAATTCTGATTATTTTAGAATTAGATGTAAAACTACCAGAAATAATCATTTTCAGCTTTGTTGCCGCCACTCCCGAACTGATTATCCAAAACTGATTGTTTGATTCCGAAATAATCAGATACTCAGAATCGGTTTTACTATACCCAAACACTAGAAACTCATTATCTATAACTTGAAAAGTGAAACACTATTATTTTATAACCACTTCTAAAACTCAATGCCAAACACCCACTAAATAAAACAAGTTTTTATATATTATCGCTTTCATATAAAGATTCATTGGCATTGTTGCAGGTAAGCATTGGGAAACAGTGGAAGGAGTTCCTTGATCACAACGAAACGATAGGCTTCATATTTCATGTAAATCCCTCAATTTCTCGTGTTATATGGTATTGTTTTTCCTTTCGACTTACATTTGCATTGTGTTGCAGGAAGATGCAAAGAAACTCGACAGAGCTGCTAAAAACAAATACACAGTATGAGGTGCGTGCCTGTGCTTTTGTAGTAAAGTTTAGGTTGTTGGTAACTTGGACTGCAAGTAACCCTTGTTTCTACCATGAGAAATCTATTTTCTATCCTGATGAATGTACTTGCCTGACAATATGTTTTACTTTCTTGAAATGTTACTGTTATGATAGTATGTAGGTTTGTCATCATTTTCTTTGATGGTTCTATAATTGACGACATCATCAAAATCACCTTACATCAACATGCTTTGTTCTCTAATGAAACATAGAATTCTTAGCAAGATGAATGAAATCTCATTATTGCAAAGAACATGCAGCGTTGTCGCTAGAAGCCATGCTCTGACCAAAACCTTTTAAACGGTAATAGGTCTATGTATTGCGCTGCCATTGTGACTGCCACTACCACCTCAAACTAAACATGATTATTTCATTAACTAAAAACATCAGTGATATACATTTCAATATCATAAGATTTTACTTCTTGCATCAAACATCACAAGTGCCAAGGCTTTACTTTGAAGTTTTACAATCAATCATACAATACAATCACAAAAATAAATAAATAAATAGAAAATTAATTTGAGAATGGCTCCCTTTCTTCATCCGTAAAGGACAATGATAAAAAAGAACTGAGTAACTGAAAGGATAATCGAGAATGCCTCCATTGTTTTCTGTAAGTTACATGTAAAGCATGAAAAATATTAGAACATCAGCCATTTAGTGCATGCTTAACCAAAATTAATTATGATCCATACGTGACAGGATAAAATATATAAATTATAATGTGTCATGCTACATTTGGTTTAACATATTTTGAGAAACGAACGTTTAGTCAGATCGACTATTTTGGTAGAAGCTACATTAAATCATTATAACTGACTTGTTTGTGCTATTTCGTAACAAATGGCGGTCGTAAATAGTCAGTTTTGTAGCAGTATTATTGGTTCAGATGTGGTATTTATATAAAGTTATAAACCCTTCAAAACTTACCAGTGCATCATTTCTGCCTTCAAGCTCGATTTCCTTCCATGCAAACCTGCCCATGCATTTACAACCTTGTTAGTGTATAAGATTCTAGGGGTTAGCATGGATCGGTTCAGTTATAGGCTAAAACCGAACCTATAATCAAGGTTTTGGTTTTTAAATTTTCATCACCGATCAACTTCGGCTATATATAAAGGGTTTGTTAATTGGGTTATTGAAAAAGATTGTTGAGTTAAATCTTTGTAGTTTTAAAAAAATTATAAAGATTGGTTTTAGTGGTGGTTCATGTATTTATACACATATAATAAATAGAGGTAAGAAATTTGCAAATTTTTATGATATCACTGAAATTATATCAATTCTTGAAGAAAGGATCATTAGAATGAAGATATAACTACCCCATGGCAAGCACAGTTAATCCCCATGCGATAATAGCAGCAGAAGTAGCCCCGGGCTGGCTATCAGAATTCCAAGAACGTACATAATCAAAACCAGCAATAGTCGACGCGACCCCAACAACACCCGCGATCAAAGCAAATATCACAAAGAACCCCGTTGCTGCATTTCCCATCGGGAAGTATACCGGTGAGAAATGAGCCGGTAACTCTAGCCCTGGACCTGTTTACAACACATAAACAAACCCTACAATGTTAAAGAAAAACTAAAAGTTAAAAATGTTTTTATAACTACAAGAAACCGTTGCCAGTATATTTATAGTCCACACCCCACCAATACCCTGCTAACCAACCAGATCACATAAAACATTAATACTTATTTTTCCTTCAAAGGGAATTTAGGATCTAAAGAGACATGTACCAATGATGAAACCATGATCAATGGCTCGGTTCATAGCCCAACCACCGAGGCCTAGAAGCGTGACATACATGGCGAAATTAAGGATCATAAGGAGCGTTGCAGTCGAACTCATGTCGTTACCAGCCATTTTTGTTGGCTACAAGGATGTAAACCTTTGTGCGTTTGTTGTTTTTTTAAGATAGAGATGTAATGTTTGGTTTTCTAGGATGTATATAATTATATAAACATGTTGTGTTGTGATTCTTTTCTTGCGAAATGTGGTAGCTTTGGGTGTAAAGATGATAGTATTAGGGTTTCATCGAGTTCAAGGCAAGGTACTTGAAGATTCTTATCACTTTTGATATTCTTTGGTTTAGACTTTTGCTCAACATCCTTTTTAACAACATTTTTACACATAAAACTTATTCACTCATTAGTTGCTCTTAGATTATCTTGCTAAAATATACCTTTAGCGAAAGATTTAGTTTATATCGGAGCTCATTTAATAACGAGCTTGAATGTGGTTTTGCATATTGAGCTTGACGAAACAAGCAAATTATTTATATGTTGTTATTGAATACATTAAATATATATGTACATAACAATTAATATTATATGTATTATTATAATAAAAATAACTTCATAAGATATATTTTGTCATAAAGAATTCTTAACCTTCCTACTCTAATAAAAGAGTATCTTGAGATGACACGTGCTAACACCACAATTATGAACACCACAATTATCATCAACAAAATTTTCTCGCATCTCTCTCCTATTAAATAATTACCTTAATTACTAAAAATATTATTTAACACTTTTTTAGATTTAATAAATTAAAAAACATATCTTTATTAATATTATTTCTAAATAAATGTTTTTTATAAACAATAAATTTTTCTAAAGCATAATGTCACACCCGCAATTTTCACAAACGGGGTTTTACCGTTAGGCGTGTGACATACCAGGATCTCAGACACGGTCATATCAAACGACACTATATGAATTTAAAAATAAACGTTTGACTTAAATCAGAGTAACATGAAAGAAATAAACATCAGTGCGGAAGCGTAAAACTGAAATGTAAACAATAATTAAAGTCTGAAAATGCTATGCCGAAACAAATATTCAATGCAACTAAATGAAACTGATGAATGAATGTCCTGAGTGCGTCCTTAATCGTGTATCATGACATTAAGCGTTCCTGTGACCTGAGAAAACATGCTAAAGTGTGTCAACATAAAGTTGGTGAGTTCACAGGTTTTATCACAGATAAAAATGTTTGTAACTGTTCAAATGGTAAAGTAATTAAAGTATATCGATAGGTAGCTAGCCTATAATCAAGTTACTTAGCGTTTTGAACCGAAGCTGACTGTTTGTATGTTCGTATGTTTGTTGCCTTCCCGTCACGTCTCACCAGACAGTGACAAATGTTAGGTCAATAATGCACCCGTTTGACCTCCAATCAAGCTAGTGCGACTAGCCCGGGCGGGGTTTGTCAAACCCAGTAGTACTACTCAGAATTACCCCGCTACACATTACTAACGGTTCGAGAATGTAAGGACTTTTAAGTATGTTTGCACTAACGTAACAAGCGATAAACAATAATACTAAAAACCATTTTGTAAAATATGTTAGTATGTTTTCTCCCCCAAAAGAAGAAAAAGTAAAATAGGGGCCGTGAAGACTCACCTTGATTGCACAACAGAGAGATAATGTTCGAGCAACGGTTAAGGTTTTGGTTAACCTGAATTCCATTTAGTATGAATATAATTAATGTTAGTTATCATTTACGAGTGTAGGATGTCGTACGGTTTCGCGATCACGGTTCGGTTCGATGTCGGTTGTCGATGATTTTCATTCACACACAAACACACTCTAATGCATTAACACCACAAAAAAAAACACATTCGCGTGACACATGTATTTTTATGAAAAAAAAAATATATATATATATTACAAGGCTTTTGTAAATAATAGATGTTACGTCACAATATATATATATATATATATATATATATATATATATATATATTAGTTTCTCGATTGTGTAGTCTCCAAAATGTCCGGTCTCGTGTGTGTGTGTGTGTGTGTATATATATATATATATATATATATATATATATATATATATATATATATAATGAATATTGAACGACTGAGAAATAATAACCCACTCCCCATATTATATAATTATGTATATCATACATATGCACAAAAAATATAATGCACTCACGCATGGGCGCATGGTATCTTCCATGCGCCTACATGCACTCGTAAATATACATGCACACATGAAATCACCAACTCATGCGCCTAATATATGATTGCATGCGCATACGTGTCAAGCGCCCAACATATACACACACATATGTCATGCGCCTACTCTTCAAAACCACCCCCATGCGCCCACTTTATACATACCCATGCACCTATAAGTTCTACCATTTCTCCTCCATGCACCCAACTTCAACACACACCCAATGGCCATAACACTATTCCATGCGCCTACATGATGTACGCATTTTGTTAAGGAAGTGGTCAGATACTCAACTTGGGCTTTGAGGCTGTAATTTTCAAAAACATATTTTTCTAAATCTTTTTGCAAAGAACTAATTTTGATTTGATATAATTTATGTTCTCTTAAATGTGATTCATTCAAAATCATTGTTTCCATTACTTTATCAGCCAATTGTTGAGCATGGACTCTATATCGTTCAACTTTCTCAACACATGTTGATGAACATAACCTGTCTTTTACCTCTCTGGCCATAGGAGGAACTTTGTTTTCCATGTGTGCCATTAATGCTTGATTCTCTTCCAAGACTTCCTTTTCATACATGCTCCAGTCACATGTTCCATCTTAAAGTATGATCAGTCCTGACTCCTTAGAATTGCTTGGTCCTGCTGATACATTTGTGGCTGGTGGGGATGTATTTGTCAGCTGAGGTTGTCTGTGCAGAGATCTTTGAGAGGTTGATTGCTGATGCTGATATTGCTGTTGCTGATGATGTTGATGCTGCTGATGCTGCTGCTGCTGATACTGCTGAGATGATTGTTGGTTGCATTCTCTAGAAAAGTGTCCATAGAGATTACACTTGAAACATCTGACTTTTGACTTGTCAACACCAATCTTTGATGTTTTACTAGCTGCAGCCAGATTCTTATTTCTCCTCAGATATTGCTTAGCTCTGTAAGCAATCATAGCCATCTGCCATTGTAGATCCATCTCTTCTACTACATCAGGAGGCAGTTCCTCCAAATCTTGCTGGCAGATGTTTGCTGATGTTAGTGAGCTTCCAAGATAAGCTTGAAAGCTAGAACTAAAAGCTGCAAAGGCTGCTTTTTATTCTTCAGAATCCAATATCACAGTAATTGGTTCTGATTGATTGTTTTGTTGAGAAGATTTAGCAGTTGCTGTATTGTCTCTTTGCTCAGCAGATCTTCCTTTTTCCTTTTGGTTTTTACTTTGAGATGATTTCTTAGTTGGTTTAGAGGCATAAAAACTAACTTCCTCTTCATCATCACTCAAAGTACAAGAGTTATCACCTTCATTATTTGATATAAATGCACTTCCAGTATTTTTGGTTTCTTTGAAGTGATATGGTGAGACATGAGTTCTCACACTCTTGTTTCTTGACTGTTCATCCATTTCAAGTGCTTCTACTTTAGCAACCAAAGTATCCAGACCAGTTGTCTTAAGATCTATGGTGTTCTTGAACATGGATACAGTTTGCTTCCAACTTTCAGGCAAAGTGTGGAGTATTTTCTTGTTGAGTTCCTCAGTAGTATACTTCAACTCCAAGATGTTCATCTCAGTAACAAGTTGCATAAATCTATGGAGTTGTTGAGGAATTGATTCACCCTCAATATGATGAAAGGTTTCATATTGTGATCTGAGAGTGTCTTTCATGATGCTTCGGATCTCATCACTCCCTTCATAGAGAGTGTGGAGTATCTTCCATAAGGAATTTGTTGTTTTGTAATTCTCGCACCTGATTAAGAACTCTTCTGGCAAAGCCATACTAAGCAAACTGTATGCTTTAATATCGACTTTGACCTTCTTGACATCATCAGGTGACAAGTCCTTTGTGCTGATAGGCTGATTCTTGTCATTATAATCCGGCCCAAGGGTGGGTGGAATATAAGGACCCTCAGTGATGGACTCCCACAAGTCAGAATCTGTGTAGTTCACATGATTTCTGAACTTGATCTTCCAGGATTTGAAATCAGCTTTTGTTTCCAAATTCGGCGGTTGATAAGATCCTCCACCAAAAGTACTCATGATTAATGTAAAGTTATGAATCAAAACTTGAATGTTAAAATAGACAAATCTATCAAAGACTTAGATCTAGTATTCAATTGATTTGAATATAGATCTAAATCAAACAAGCAATGAGAGAATGCTTACTGAATGATAAGTCGCTGATTTAATTGTTTGAAAATCAATTAAACAATTTTAATACTGATAGATCAATTGATCTAAATCAATGAGCACCAAGCTCTGATACCACCTGTGAATCCAAGGATCTCAATCAGGAATTATCAGTATTAAAATAAATCAAATCAATGATCACGGAATTATCATCAATCGACGTTTAATTGTTTTAATGATTAACGATGAACACAAACACAGAAACACAATAAATATGAACTCAATAATTATTCAAAAGTATTTCATTAATTATCAAGTAATGATTACAAAAGAATAATTAAGAATGACTATGAACAATGATTTCTGTGAATCGAATAATGTTGATGTTGATGTGACGGCGATTAGGGTTGCACAATGATGTAACTCTAGACAGCCGTAATATTGATTGATTGTGTTCTCCGAGATGTGAAACCTAGGACTCATATTTATAAACGGTTTGAGTCGGTTAAGGAAACACCGGATCTCTTGGGATTTGTTATTGATTGTGTTGAGTTGTTTGACTTCTTTGTATTTGAAATCGCACAAGTATTCTGTTCTTCCGCAGGAGTTGTCGTCCGCAGGACTTTTGTTCTTCCGTAGATGACTTGGTCTTCCATAGAAGTGTTGTTCTTCCTTAGGAAATCTTTCTTCCGTAGGAGTCTTCACTTTATGGTCCTTGATCATCCGCAGGAATATTCACTTGTATGATCTGTTGTAAGAAACATATCTACGGATTAATAATAGTGTTCATCCGTAGATGTTTCTTACACTTGGTCAATATCAGAAATCCTTCCAAGTATATTGTTTCTCCCTGTCAACAGTCACAAATCAACACACATATATATGGGTTAACCTATAGATTCAATGCACATATATATATATATATTGACTGTTACAAGTATTAATTACAAGACTTGATCCAAGTACTAAGCCTATACAAAATGATCTAGTCCTATACAATCTAGATCCAACACATGCTGCCATGACCATCCATCCCATACGCCTAACATCATCTCCCCCTGCCCCCCATTAACACACACGTACACATGGTACATACACACAAATATATATGCAGAACATACACAAAAATATATATGCCATCGCATGCTTATACATATATATACACATTGTCACACACCGTGGAACACATATTATCACACACTCACGACACAACCGTGATCAACAAATCGTAACCCAATCGAGGCCCCGTCGTCAAGCGATGGTAACCGAACGAAACCGAAACGAAACCAGACGTATTGCCATGATCAAGGGAGTGTAAACGTACCTAACCACTTACGAGAGAGCGATGGTGTTCGTGAGTCGTCGGCGGTCGAGGGTGAGGAAGGAGGGATGCCGGGTCTCCCGCACGGTGAAGCGATCGGCGCGGAACAAGCTGTCGGCGTCGGGATGCAAGGCTACGGGCGACTTTTGAATCGTAATGGCTTATCGATCGATGCAGGGCTGTCGAGGTGTTAGTTCGCGGTGGATGAGTTTTGCCGTCGTTTGTTTATGTGGGGGAGTTAGGGTTTTCGGATGTGTAGTGATTTTATGGGGTGGTGGGTCGGTTATAGGTTTCACGCACATAAGGTTCATATTTGTAATTTTGGTCCTTCGTTTATGTATGATATATTCTTAGTTAACTTAATCTTGTTTTAAGTTAGTTTGAAGTTTAAATAAATGAAAGAATTTAAACTTTAAATTTCATTTATTCCATTTGAATCTAATAAATGCTAGGTGGTGGAAATGATTTAGATAATTAGGACGACGTTAACTTGAAAACTACGGGGTGTCACATCATCCCCTTGTTGAAAGAATTTTCGTCCCGAAAATTAAGATACTACGCTCAGTTAAATGCATGAGATTCGATTAGGGTTCAATCAAATGTATGAGATTCAGTTAGGGTTGGTGGTTTATAACATGTCGGACATCTATGGTTTTGACAGAGCTGTGACATCATCCCCTTGTTGAAAGTAATTTCGTCTCGAAATTTAAAGAAAAATGTATCTCAAGAGTGAATACCTTAAGAAGTAGGTGTCTGATCGTTGAACAGTTGTGGGTACTTCTTCTTCATCTGATCTTCGCGTTCCCAGGTAAACTCTGGTCCACGCTTTGAGTTCCAACGGACTTTGACAATAGGGATACAACTATGTTTGAGCGTCTTGACCTCTCGGTCCATAATTTCCACTGGTTCCTCGATGAAACGTAGTTGTTCGTCCACATGTATCTCGTCTAACGGAACGACGAGAGTCTCGTCTGCAAGACATTTCCTCAGGTTTGAAACATGGAACACATTGTGGACTCCACTGAGTTCTTCTGGTAGGTTCAGCTGATAAGCTACGGGGCCAACCCGTTTGACAATCTCAAACGGTCCCACGTATCTAGGGTTTAGTTTTCCACGTTTCCCGAAACGAATCACACCCTTCCAAGTTGACACTTTCAAAAGTACTTTGTCGCCAATTTGAAATTTCCAATGCTCGATGACGCTTATCAACGTAACTCTTCTGTCGATCACGTGCTGCTACCATGCGGTTACGAATTTGCACGATCTTTTCAGTCGTCTCGTGCACAAGTTTAGGACCGGTAAGCTGGCTCTCTCCAACTTCCGCCCAACAAATAGGTGATCGGAACTAACGCCCATACAATGCCTCAAATGGAGCAGCTTTGATCGATGTGTGATAACTATTATTGTATGAAAACTCAACTAATAGTAAGTGAGTTTCCCAACTGCTGCCGAAATCAATCATGCAAGCGCGTAACATGTCTTCTAAGGTCTGGATCGTACGCTCACTCTGGCCATCTGTTTGAGGATGATATGCCGTACTCATGTCTAAGCGTGTACCCAATGCTCGTTGTAAAGATTGCCAGAAATGTGAAGTGAATCGAGCGTCACGACCAGATATAATGGAAATTGGCACACCGTGCTGAGAGACTATTTCTCTTAAGTAAATACGTGTTAACTTCTCTATTCTATCGGTCTCTCTGATTGGTAAGAAGTGTGCGGATTTCGTCAAACGATCTACAATCACCCAAAGGGTATCGCATCCGCTGGGAGTCTGTGGCAGTTTCGTGATAAAGTCCATGGATATCTGCTCCCACTTCCATACTGGAATTTTTGGTTGTTGAAGTTGACCAGATGGTCTTTGATACTCCAACTTAACCTTAGAACAGGTTAGGCATCTGCTTACGTATGTGGCAATGTCAGCTTTTCGGGTTCGGCCACCAGTACAGAACCTTCAGATCGTGATACATCTTGTCTGAACCCGGATGAATAGAATATCGTGATTTGTGAGCTTCATCCATTACCAGCTCTCGTAGGTCTCCATACAAAGGAACCCATATTCGGTCCATGAAGTAACGGATACCGTCAGACTTGGCTTCCAGTTGCTTCTCCATTCCTCTTAGTGATTCGGCTTTCAGGTTCTCGTCTTTCAGAGTCTCAAGTTGAGCCTTACGTATCTGATCGGGTAATCCGGTGTGCATGGTGAGTTGTAATGCTCGAACTCGCTTCGGTTTAGGTGTCTCCTTTTGACTTAACGCATCAGCTACCACATTAGCCTTACCCGGATGATACTTAATCGCACAGTCATAATCGTTCAACAACTCGATCCAACGGTGTTGTCTCATGTTTAGCTCCTTCTGTTCAAAAGTGTGTTGGAGACTCTTGTGATTGGTATAAATGGTGCACTTGGTACCGGACAAGTAATGTCTCCATATCTTGAGAGGAAACACAACGACTCCCAACTCTAAGTCATGTGTCGTGTAGTTCCTCTCGTGAACCTTTAGTTGTCGGGGAGCGTATGCGATCACCTTCTCGCGTTGCATTAGCACATAACCGAGACCTTGAATAGAAGCATCACAATATACTACAAAATCTTCTATTCCCTCGGGTAAAGACAATATCGGTGCCGTGCAGAGTTTCTGTTTTAAGAACTGGAATGTCGATTTCTGCTTGTCACCCCAAGTGTACGCGGTGCCTTTTTGAGTTAACATTGTGAGCGGTTGAACGATCTTCGAAAACCCTTCGATAAATCGTCGGTAATATCCAGCCAATCCAAGAAACTGTCATACCTCCGTTGGAGACTTTGGCGTAGCCCAGTTCTTGATAGCTTCTATCTTTGTCGGATGTAACGACCCGAATTTCGTATTATGTAATTAAAATACAATTAATGTATCATGTGTTAAAACCTAATATTGTAAAATATGTTAAAGGTTAAATATTTAAGACTTAACTAGAAAATTTGCTAGTTAGTTAATAGTGGTGGAAAATGAGAAATGATACTAGAGGGGTGGATCTTGCCAATTGATGAAACCTAAACATGAATATGTATGGCTTGCCATACATTTGGTGAGCATTGTCTGCTCATTCACGTATACACAAGAGAAGAGGAGAAGAAGAGTTTTGGTCATCTCATTGCTCAAATTGTTGGTGATTCAAGTGCAAGATCCGAAATTGAACCCTAGAAATCATTCTTCATCTTATCAAGAGCTACAAGTAAGTGTTATTTGATGTTCTTGAGGGGTAAAAATCGTCACCCACATGGTGGGTGTAGAAATTGGTGGTTTAAACATGAAACCCTAGTGTTATAGTGCTAGATGATCATGTGTATGTGTGTATTATGGTAACTAGATGTGTAATTGCTCCTTAATTGAAGATTTACATGAACCATGGAAATGGGTTTAGTTACTAGAAGGTTAAACTAAGGATTCTTCATGTAAACTAGTTGCTAGTTGTAGAATCCATGTTCATTCTTGTAGAAATGTGATTATGTGCATAACATTTGGTTGAAATTGATGAATCACATGTGTGATATGTGATTTAGGTGTAAAATTAGCTTGATGATGTTTAAAAGCTAGTAAATAACCAATATGTTAAGTTATGCACATAAGGTGTTTGATGAAATGCTCAAATTAGATGAAAAACATGAATGAACTACTTAATTGCAAGAAATGTGCAATGTGAAAGCCTAGATTGTAGGTTAAATGTGATAAATGGTCAAATAGACCATATGTGTGATTAAATGAATGTTATGTGTTAAATGGGTCCTTAAAACGGTAATAGGAAGTGGTGTGGCAAGCGGATCCAAGGGAACCGGCAAGGAACACGTTTGATTGACCACTTAAACCTTCCGGACTCAAGGTAAGACATTCTTTAAATTGAGCATAACAAAGTAAAGGCATGAGTCACAATGTGTGTGACCATGTGCTCATAAGCTCAAACAAAATGAAAACCACGTTTAAAAAGATAAATAGTTGACTTGCACCGTATGCGAGCTTCTATGACAAATGATTCACGACGTGCGTGAACATAAAGGAAAATAACACTTTAGTGTTATACCACATGGTTGTGGAACAGAACGAGTCATGACGTGCGTGACCGTCCTATGGAAATGGGAAGAAGGACAAACCCGGATTAAAGTGATTCACATCGTGTGTGAACACTAGGGTAAAGGCTTATCCCTATGATTTGCAACGTGTGCGGACGTTGGGTAACGCCAAGGAAAGCGGTCGTTCGCGAAAGAATGGCAAACCGCTCATTAAAATGGGATTTGACCCTATAAGGGGCAAATTCGGTATGAAAAGGAAAATTTGCGTTATGATAGGCAAATGGGATGGGTTGGGTCTAAGAACTCACCAAACATATGTAATATGTTATAATAGACCGGTTCCATGGTTGTCGGGACGGTCGGAAGCTCTAAAGAACAAACGAACCATAAATGGGTTAATTAAGGAATTAAATACCAAAAAAATAGAAAAATTTTGGTATATTGCCAAGAGTCGGGTTAGACTCGTTGAAACTCCGTGGGAATCACGTATATGATAAAATATGTTATTTCCAGGTGTTTGGAACAATCGGGATCGAAAGGGGTGGCTCGGGAACGCGAAACGACCCTTAACGGGTCAAAAATAATGATTTTGCTGCAGGGTCTACCGTAGCTTACGGTTAGACCGTAACTTACGGTAGGTCCCTGGGTGAACTGAAGCTACCGTAAGCCAGTGTAGCACCACCGTACACATACTGAAGCTACCGTAACTTACGGTGGTACCGTAAGTTACGGTAGGGACCAGTTCCCAGATTTTGTCGATTATCGTTTTAACGCGTTCCGAGTCCGTTTAAACCCCCGTAAAGACCCGAAATGAATGTTAGAATGTACTTACTTAGTTCCTATGAACTAATGGATGTCTAAACGTGTGTTTTCAGGTGTTACGGGACCGGAAGGCTAAAGTGATCGATAGGGCATACAAGGATCGAACGGGACTTGCATACGCGTTTCTTTTGTAGAATTAACGCGTTAACATTATTTTGAAACTCCTTATCACGTGTTTATGTAAATGGATTGTTAAACTTCATTTTTGAGAGTCGGTTGACACGAAACACATATTTGGGAGTTAAATGTTAATGAAATTTTCTGGGTCCAAATTCCGCATGTTTATTTAACTTAAACGGACTCTTTGGGGGTCCGGGTGTTACAAGTTGGTATCAGAGCCAACGGTTTGAGAGATTCAAGTGCGTCGCGAACACTTGGACTCAAACTTTTGAGCTCTAGATATGAGAAATGCAAACGTTCGATCCAAGAAGCCGATCACCGAGCCTAAAGGTACAAGGTTAGTGTGCCGTTTATAAACGTAACAAGCTTAACACATGTATGATATATGTATGATATGTACCATATGAATTGATTGAACCTAGCTTCTTGACTTAAGTTTGGAATAAAGGAACTAAGAAGGCATCCGTGTGGTGAGCTTGTTGCTAGGCCTGGCCAGTCTAACAACAATCAAAGGCACGCGAATGGATTCTTAGGGATGTTGTTTTAAACTTAAGGATGGAAATGGGTATTGTGTGAATAGGGTTAGGCCCTAGTGATAGTAGAATCATAAGCATCGGTGTATATGCTATAGATTACGTACATGGTACTAACGTAAAGTTTAATTGTCACAGTCTTAAGTCATGGCTGGTAACGATCACGTGATCAATATAGAGAATCACGAGACCCATCCCGATGATGCAACACGGGAAATGGTTAAGGAGGAAGTTGGCAAGGCTTTTGAGGCTTTATTGCCGGGCTACATCGAGGATGTACGCAAAGATCTACGGGATCTCATTCAACAAGAGTTTGTGGCTCTGAAGGCTGACAAAGAAACCGAAAGGCCAACAAAGAAAGTGACCTATAAGGAGTTTGTTGCATGCAACCCTACAACGTTCAAGGGTGAGGTCGATCCACTACTTAGTCAAAGGTGGATCAAAGATATGGAAAGTGCCTTTGAAACCTCACACTGTGAAGAATCTGATGAAGTGAGGTTTGCTGCAAGCCAACTCCGGGAACGAGCTAAAGACTGGTGGGAATTGCAACGGGATGAGAAGGGGCGGGAAGGTATCAAAAGTATGACTTGGGAAGAATTTAAGAAGTTGTTCACAAAGCGGTTTTGCCCACAAGCCGCTATCAACAGAATAGCAGAAGAATTCCTACAGTTACGACAAAAAGATGAAAGTATTGATACCATCACGGCCATCTTCTACGACAAAGCCAAGTTTTGCCCACAGTTGCTCCAGGATGAAAGGATGTGGATTAACCACTACTATGGCATGTTGAGTGCCAAGTATCGAGATTTTCTTACACCGTCCAAATGTGAAACTCTAGCAGAGCTTATCGATTGTGCTAGGGATCGAGAAGCGGAATTGAAAAGGCAAGTTGATCGTGGGGAGAAGCGTGCGGCTGAAACGGAGACGGGTTCGTCTAAGAAAGCCAAGATTTCATCTTCATCAAACAAGTCTGGGAACGACAAAGACTCCAAACATTGCAAGATTTGTAAAAAGAAGCATGGGGGAGTTTGTAGATACGAATCTAAAAATTGCTTCAAGTGTGGAAAGTCGAGTCATTCGACATCTCAATGCACAAGCCCGCTAAGTGTGTGCTACAACTGTTACAAACCGGGCCACAAAAAGAGCGAATGTCCGGAACTAAAGAAGGATGGTACAAGTCAATCCTCGGTTGCTCAAGGTTCGGGGAAAAAGGGTGATGGAGGAAAAGCTAAGGCAAGAACTTTCTTGATTACGGCTGAAGAAGCCAAATCTATAGCCGACGTTGTGACGGGTACCTTTCTCATCAACTCACTACCGCTTATGTGCTATTTGACTCGGGTGCTAATAGATCGTTTGTTTCGGTTAAATTTGCGAGTCATTTTTCCATGGTGTTAGACAACTTACCTAGTCCTTTAGAGATTGAGGTAGCGGATTCAAAAACGTTCTTAGTGTTCAACGTTTATCGAAATTGCATACTTACCATCGAAGGTGAGGATTATTCGGTCGACTTAATACCCATGACACTCGGGGAGTTTGATGTAGTAATCGGTATGGATTGGCTTTCCATGTACCACGCCAATATAGTTTGCAATCGCAAGTGCATCCAATTGATATCTCCGAGTGGTTATGAGGTAATAATCCAAGGTGCAAAACGCGGTGGCGTAGCTTTATGTTCTTTGGTCAAAGCAATGAAATACATGAGCCATGGAGGACAATCGTTCTTAGCCTATGTAATAGACACGGAAACGAAAGTTCAAGTGTTGGAAGATATTCCGGTTGTTCGGGATTTTCCGGATGTCTTTCCGGAGGATTTGCCGGGAGTCCCACCGGAACGGGAGGTCGAGTTTCGAATCGACCTAACCCCGGGAGCTAAACCCATTGCAAAGGCTCCCTATCGTTTGGCGCCATCGGAGCTCCAAGAGTTAATGACACAATTGCAAGATCTTTTAGACAAGGGGTTCATACGTCCGAGTACTTCGCCATGGGGAGCACCGGTTCTTTTCGTGAAAAAGAAGGATGGAAGTCTTCGGATGTGTATCGACTATAGAGAGTTGAACCAGGTGACGGTTAAGAACCGTTACCCATTGCCTAGGATTGATGACCTATTCGATCAGTTGCAAGGTGCATCGTGGTTTTCGAAAATCGACTTACGGTCGGGTTATCATCAGTTGAAGGTAAGGGAAGAAGACATCCCCAAGACGGCATTTCGTACTAGATACGGGCATTATGAGTTCCTTGTGATGTCTTTCGGGTTGACAAACGCCCCGGCGGCATTCATGGATTTGATGAATAGGGTGTGCCGACCCATGTTAGACCGATCTGTCATTGTATTCATAGATGATATCCTTATTTATTCTAAAAATGAAGGTGATCATGCTTGTCACTTGCGTGAAGTTCTCGAAACGCTTCGTCGGGAGAAATTGTTCGCAAAATTCTCCAAGTGTGCCTTTTGGTTGCGAGAGGTACAATTCTTGGGTCATGTGGTAAACTCGGAGGGTATACACGTAGACCCCACAAAGATTCACGCGGTGACCAAATGGAGTCCACCCAAGACTCCCACGGAGATTAGAAGCTTTCTTGGGTTAGCCGGATATTATCGGAGATTCATTCAAGACTTTGCTAAGATTGCTTCTCCTTTAACCAAGCTTACCAAGAAAGAGGTGAAGTTCCTATGGGGTGAAGAGCAAGAGAAAGCCTTTCAAGAGTTAAAGTCGAAATTGACTCAAGCTCCGGTTTTGTCTTTACCCGAGGGAACCGACGATTTTGTGGTATACTCGGATGCTTCCTACTCCGGTTTGGGTTGTGTTCTAATGCAAAGGGGCAAGGTGATTGCTTATGCCTCGAGACAACTGAAAGTGCATGAAAGGAACTACCCAACCCATGATCTTGAACTAGCCGCGGTGGTGTTCGCGTTAAAGATTTGGAGGCATTATCTATATGGTGTAAAGTGTACGATTTACACGGACCATAAGAGTTTAAAGTACTTCTTTACGCAAAAGGAGTTAAACATGAGACAAAGGCGGTGGATGGAATTGCTAAAGGATTATGATTGTGAAATCCTATATCATCCGGGAAAGGCCAATGTCGTGGCTGACGCCTTGAGTCGAAAGGAGGATCATACTCCTATCAAAATAACCGCAATGAAGATAACCGTTATATCCGAAGTGGTTGAACGAATCAAGGAAGCACAAACTGAAGCGCTAAAGGAAGAAAATTTGAAGAAAAATCGAATCAAAGGTCAAACTCAAAACTTGGAAGATGATAGTCAGGGATTGAAAACAAGATGGGGTCGGGTTTGGATACCATCTACTTGTACTTTGAAGAATGATCTATTGGATGAAGCCCATAAATCCAAGTATTCAATTCACCCGGGAGCGACTAAGATGTATAGAGACCTTCGGGTTAACTATTGGTGGCCGGGCATGAAACGCGATATTGTCAAATACGTGGAAAGATGCTTAACTTGTTTGCAAGTGAAGGCGGAACATCAAAACCTCATGGTGAATTGCAACCGTTGGATATTCCGGAATGGAAATGGGAAAAGTTAACAATGGATTTGATTACTAAACTTCCAAGAACGAAGAAAGGGTACGATGCGATATGGGTTGTTGTCGATCGATTGACCAAGAGCGCTCATTTCCTTCCTATTCGTGAGACTTACAATTCGGAGAAAATGGCGGAGGTTTACGTGAACGAAATAGTGTCACGACACGGGGTGCCCGTGTCGATTGTGTCCGATAGAGACACACGGTTTACTTCCAAGTTTTGGAGGAAATTTCAAGCGGAGATGGGGACAAAGCTATTGCTAAGCACGTCATACCATCCCCAAACCGACGGACAAAGTGAAAGAACCATTCAAACATTAGAAGATATGCTACGAGCGTGTGTTCTTGACTTTGGGGGTAGTTGGGATGAGTATTTGCCTTTGGCGGAATTTTCTTACAATAATAGCTACCACTCCACCATCGAGATGCCTCCGTATGAAGCTTTATATGGAAGAAAATGCCGAACTCCGATTTGTTGGGGAGAAATTGGTCTGCGGGAACTCGCGGGCCACGATACGATAATGAATACGGATGAAAAGATTAAGCAAATCCGTGCTCGCATGAAGGCGGCGCAAGACCGTCAGAAAGCTTACGCGGATAAGCGTAGACGACCCATCGAGTTTGAGGTGGGCGATTTGGTTTTGTTAAAGGTTTCCCCATGGAAGGGTATTATACGATTCCGGAAGCGGGGAAAGTTGAGTCCGAGGTTTATCGGGCCATTTAAAATCATCGCACGTGTGGGTAAAGTTGCTTATCGGTTGGAATTGCCGGAAGAGCTTCAAGGAATTCACAACACGTTCCATGTATCTTACTTGAGGAAGTGTTTGGCTGACGAGTCGGCCTATGTCCCGTACGAGGATTTGGAAGTTGATGACAGATTGAACTATATCGAGAAGCTGGTGGCTATCTTGGATAGAAAGGTCAAGCAACTGAGAAACAAGACACTCAATCAGGTGAAGGTGCAATGGAAGAATCGTAAGGGATCCGATGCCACTTGGGAATCGGAAGATGAAATGAGGAAGTTTTATCCTCATCTATTTGATTAGTATGTAAAGTTTCGGGGACGAAACTCTCTTTAGAGGGGGAGACTTGTAACGACCCGAATTTCGTATTATGTAATTAAAATACAATTAATGTATCATGTGTTAAAACCTAATATTGTAAAATATGTTAAAGGTTAAATATTTAAGACTTAACTAGAAAATTTGCTAGTTAGTTAATAGTGGTGGAAAAATGAGAAATGATACTAGAGGGGTGGATCTTGCCAATTGATGAAACCTAAACATGAATATGTATGGCTTGCCATACATTTGGTGAGCATTGTCTGCTCATTCACGTATACACACAAGAGAAGAGGAGAAGAAGAGTTTTGGTCATCTCATTGCTCAAATTGTTGGTGATTCAAGTGCAAGATCCGAAATTGAACCCTAGAAATCATTCTTCATCTTATCAAGAGCTACAAGTAAGTGTTATTTGATGTTCTTGAGGGGTAAAAATCTTCACCCACATGGTGGGTGTAGAAATTGGTGGTTTAAACATGAAACCCTAGTGTTATAGTGCTAGATGATCATGTGTATGTGTGTATTATGGTAACTAGATGTGTAATTGCTCCTTAATTGAAGATTTACATGAACCATGGAAATGGGTTTAGTTACTAGAAGGTTAAACTAAGGATTCTTCATGTAAACTAGTTGCTAGTTGTAGAATCCATGTTCATTCTTGTAGAAATGTGATTATGTGCATAACATTTGGTTGAAATTGATGAATCACATGTGTGATATGTGATTTAGGTGTAAAATTAGCTTGATGATGTTTAAAAGCTAGTAAATAACCAATATGTTAAGTTATGCACATAAGGTGTTTGATGAAATGCTCAAATTAGATGAAAAACATGAATGAACTACTTAATTGCAAGAAATGTGCAATGTGAAAGCCTAGATTGTAGGTTAAATGTGATAAATGGTCAAATAGACCATATGTGTGATTAAATGAATGTTATGTGTTAAATGGGTCCTTAAAATGGTAATAGGAAGTGGTGTGGCAAGCGGATCCAAGGGAACCGGCAAGGAACACGTTTGATTGACCACTTAAACCTTCCGGACTCAAGGTAAGACATTCTTTAAATTGAGCATAACAAAGTAAAGGCATGAGTCACAATGTGTGTGACCATGTGCTCATAAGCTCAAACAAAATGAAAACCACGTTTAAAAAGATAAATAGTTGACTTGCACCGTATGCGAGCTTCTATGACAAATGATTCACGACGTGCGTGAACATAAAGGAAAATAACACTTTAGTGTTATACCACATGGTTGTGGAACAGAACGAGTCATGACGTGCGTGACCGTCCTATGGAAATGGGAAGAAGGACAAACCCGGATTAAAGTGATTCACATCGTGTGTGAACACTAGGGTAAAGGCTTATCCCTATGATTTGCAACGTGTGCGGACGTTGGGTAACGCCAAGGAAAGCGGTCGTTCGCGAAAGAATGGCAAACCGCTCATTAAAATGGGATTTGACCCTATAAGGGGCAAATTCGGTATGAAAAGGAAAATTTGCGTTATGATAGGCAAATGGGATGGGTTGGGTCTAAGAACTCACCAAACATATGTAATATGTTATAATAGACCGGTTCCATGGTTGTCGGGACGGTCGGAAGCTCTAAAGAACAAACGAACCATAAATGGGTTAATTAAGGAATTAAATACCAAAAAAATAGAAAAATTTTGGTATATTGCCAAGAGTCGGGTTAGACTCGTTGAAACTCCGTGGGAATCACGTATATGATAAAATATGTTATTTCCAGGTGTTTGGAACAATCGGGATCGAAAGGGGTGGCTCGGGAACGCGAAACGACCCTTAACGGGTCAAAAATAATGATTTTGCTGCAGGGTCTACCGTAGCTTACGGTTAGACCGTAACTTACGGTAGGTCCCTGGGTGAACTGAAGCTACCGTAAGCCAGTGTAGCACCACCGTAACATATACTGAAGCTACCGTAACTTACGGTGGTACCGTAAGTTACGGTAGGGACCAGTTCCCAGATTTTGTCGATTATCGTTTTAACGCGTTCCGAGTCCGTTTAAACCCCCGTAAAGACCCGAAATGAATGTTAGAATGTACTTACTTAGTTCCTATGAACTAATGGATGTCTAAACGTGTGTTTTCAGGTGTTACGGGACCGGAAGGCTAAAGTGATCGATAGGGCATACAAGGATCGAACGGGACTTGCATACGCGTTTCTTTTGTAGAATTAACGCGTTAACATTATTTTGAAACTCCTTATCACGTGTTTATGTAAATGGATTGTTAAACTTCATTTTTGAGAGTCGGTTGACACGAAACACATATTTTGGGAGTTAAATGTTAATGAAATTTTCTGGGTCCAAATTCCGTATGTTTATTTAACTTAAACGGACTCTTTGGGGGTCGGGTGTTACATCGGATCAACATGTATACATTTCTCGTTGACTACATGACCCAAAAATTGTACTTCTCGTATCCAGAAGTCACACTTTGAAAACTTAGCATATAATTGTTCTCATTTCAACAGCTCCAAAATCAGTCTAAGGTGTTCCTCGTGTTCTTCCTTATTCTTTGAATAAATACGGATGTCATCAATGAAGATGCTGACAAAACTTGTCTTAATAGGGTTTGCGCACTCGGTCATGAGGTCCATGAAAACCGCTGGTGCGTTGGTCAACCCAAATAGCATAACCAAAAACTCATAGTGGTCATACTAGTTAAGTCTTCTGGAAATACTTTCGGGAAGTCTCTGACAACTGGAATATCTTTAAC
Source organism: Flaveria linearis (assembly GCA_024085815.1). Lineage (NCBI taxonomy): Eukaryota > Viridiplantae > Streptophyta > Magnoliopsida > Asterales > Asteraceae > Flaveria > Flaveria linearis. The sequence continues at coordinate 11,080,572 of CM044009.1, forward strand.
ACGCTCCTCATCCGCCTTCTTCTCTGTAATTAGTGTCAGTAGAGATAAATCCCTTTTCTTAAGACATTTATGCACCTTCACGTTTGAGATGATGCCAACCACCACACCAACCCTGTCGCCTTCTACCGCAGGTATTCCACCACTAAGAAGAGGTAACTTAATTAGTTTGTTTCCACAAATGATCTATGTTTGGTTTTTGGACAACCAATCTATTTTGACCACGACATCGTAGTAACCATGGGTAATAGAAATCAGACTTATATCGAACGAATGTCTAGACACACCTAGATCACAACTGCCAAGCACACGGGTGGCGGTTATAATTGTACTTGCTGTTTATAATGGAAAGGCAGAGATGAAATGAACGAGGTCGTCATAATATCTTGTTATTTGGTCCTACGCCAAACGTAGTTAGCCAGAAAAATCCGATTGTGTCCTACCACTAGGGAACAAGCAAATATAATGTACGCTTAAACATGATAAATATCAAATGAAATGAATGTTGGAACGCTCAAATTGCCAAGATTCTAAGTCTTATGATCAATCAATGAACAAGGACTACATACGGCATGAAGGATTTGTTATGCACGATCAATGAAATGACAGAAAGGCTAACGTCTCATAGAGACTAGGGCTAATGCCATAATACGAATCTCATTAAGGCTCGAGGTAGATGAGAACTTTCATACGAGTAGGAATGAAGGATTTGTTACCATATCAATTGTGAGGTTTTATGAGAACCGAGACCTCATGTCTCCAAGTATAGAAATTAAAAATTTGTACTGATTATGACCGTTATCACTCGACAGAGTCGCCAAAATTCTCATGCACGACAAATTACAATTACGTGTGCACCTGTGATTCTAATTTGCTTTGCATGGTCACCCATGGTTCCTCCCATTCGAGATAACATACCTTGTCAAGTACCGAGTGTTATCAATGATAGAGGTATCAAAGATATATTTATTAAACCAAGGGTCAATTAACTAAGGTTGTAGAAGGGATTCGTATAAGAAACAACAACGAATCAAGACGATCTGGCTTTTCCCCTTTGAATCTCTAAGCGTCTACATGTCTAAGTCTGATCCTCTGATAGACTTCAAATCTCTACAGTTGTCTCACATTTACTGTTCAGGCTAGTGATGAAGATAGAGTATGTTGGAAGTAGAAACAAGTATGATAGAGTTAGAAAAGTAATGTGTGTTGTTCTCCTTGTTTGTCATCGTTAGGTTTGTCGTGTGTGTTAGAAAAGTTTTCCATGTTCCGAAGTGGTATGTTAGGTTCAAGTTGACGTTGCTTCAACTCCGAGAGTGAAGAAACAGATGTAGATGTCGGAAGCAAGCGAGCGGGACTCTCCGCCCCTCTGTTAGTTGAAGATGATACAGGTGACATGGATAGTGTGGATGATGTTATGATCGTTCAGTAATGTAATGTTAGCATGCCGGGAGAATGTTTGTACAATAGTTGCAATCATGTAAGAGTGTCTGTGCAATACTAGTATTGTGTCTAAGGCTATAGTCTAGATGCAAATGCAATCCTAGTTCTCTATAACCAGTGGCTCTGATACCAATCTATGGGGTTTTACCGTTAAGCGTGTGACATACCAGGATCTCAGACACGGTCATATCAAACGACACTATATGAATTTAAAAATAAATGTTTGACTTAAATCAGAGTAACATGAAAGAAATAAAATCAGTGCGGAAGCGTAAAACTGAAATGTAAACAATACTGAAAGTCTGAAAATGCTATGCCAAAACAAATATTCAATGCAACTAAATGAAACTGATGAATGAATGTCCTGAGTGCGTCCTTAATCGTGCATCATGAGATTAAGCGTTCCAGTGACCTGAGAAAACATGCTAAAGTGTGTCAACATAAAGTTGGTGAGTTCACAGGTTTTATCACAGATAAAAATGTTTGTAACTGTTTGAGCGCCCAACATGTACACACACATAGTCATGCGCCTACTCTTCAAAACCACCCCCATGCGCCCACTTTATACATACCCATGCACCTATAAGTTCTACCATTTCTCCTCCATGCACCCAATTAAAATCAAAGTAAACATATTCACACTTATATACATAGAAACACACAGTAACACCATAGATACGCATGAGAACTTCAACACACACCCAATGGCCACAGCACTATTCCATGCGCCTACATGATGTACGCATGCAGCCATGACCATCCATCCCATGCGCCTAACATCATCTCCCCCCCCCCCCCATTAACACACACGTACACATGGTACATACACACAAATATATATGCAGAACATACACACAAATATATATGCCATCGCATGCTTATACATATATATACACATTGTCACACACCATGGAACACACATTGTCACACACTCACGGCACAACCGTGATCAACAAACCGTAACCCAATCGAGGCCCCGTCGTCAAGCGATGGTAACCGAACGAAACCGAAACGAAACCGGACGTATTGCCATGATCAATGGAGTGTAAACGTACCTAACCACTTACGAGAGAGCGATGGTGTTCGTGAGTCGTCGGCGGTCGAGGGTGAGGAAGGAGGGCTGCCTGGTCTCGCGCACGGTGAAGCGATCGGCGCGGAACAAGCTGTCGGTGTCGTGATGCAAGGCTACGAGCGACTTTTGAATCGTAATGGCTGATCGATCGATGCAGGGCTGTCGAGGTGTTGGTTCGCGGTGGATGAGTTTTGCCGTCGTTTGTTTATGTGGGGGAGTTAGGGTTTTCGGATGTGGAGTGGTTTTATGGGGTGGTAGGTCGGTTATAGGTTTCACGCACATAAGGTTCATATTTGTAATTTGGGTCCTTTGTTTATGTATGATATATTCTTAGTTAATTTAATCTTGTTTTAAGTTAGTTTGAAGTTTAAATAAATTAAAGAATTTAAACTTTAAATTTCATTTATTCCATTTGAATCTAATAAATGCTAGGTGGCGGAAATGATTTAGATAATTAGGACGACGTTAACTTGAAAACTATGGGGTGTCACACATAAAACTTTTTTAAAAATATGAATATTAACTGGTATTCTTAAAAAGTCAATGTTAAAAAAAATATGAAATTTGAGAGTTATAATAAGAAAATTTTAAAAATGACACTTTTATATGGTTTGTTTTAGAACAAAATGTTTATTATTTTTTTGGAAAAAAATTTAAAAACAAAATTTTAAAAAGTTGATATCGTTGTTTTATTAGTTATAGTTATTTGTCTCGTACGTAATTTCTGTCATATCATATTTTAAAATGTTATTTACAATTAATAAATTTTATTATATTAATATATTATTTATTCAACCGTGTAACACACGGGTTTACTAAAGGTAGTTATAAATATATATGAAATTATATAATCAAAGAATTATTAAATTATACTCGATTTGTGCCCGAGCTCAAGTTTTATAAATAAAGTTCTAAACAAACTGAACTTAAACTCATATAAATTAATTGAGTTGTATACTATGATGAAATTCGACAGAATTGTGTCAGATTTCACGATAAAAATCAAACCGGTGTCATTTTACATAAAAATGATGAAATGGCTCCAACTAATATGCTGAGTTTTGGAAGTAAAATATAAAAAAAGCAAAATTCTGGAAATGAAAAAAACAAGTAAATAAAACAGATAGGATGAGAGCACGGGCTGCAGATGCAGGCATACAAGATCTATGTCACATCATACGTGATACTGATAATTATTGTGACATCATAGTAGTTAAAAAGATATAATTACAAATAGAAAGAACTATATATATCAAATAAGTAAGTAATTCAGCCATTGAAACTTGAATGTGGGTTGTTTATTTTTGTTGACTTGCAGGGGCGGACCTACCCCATGTGAGGGGGGCGGCCGCCCACCATAAATTTTTTTTTATATGTTATTATACGTTCGTTTTTGTATCCGCCCCCTGTAAAATTTTGTAATCGCCCCCCCTTCGAAATTTAAACTAGACTTGTAAACTCAATCTATTTAAAACCATTTTCAAGCCCAAATTAAAATTTAGCTCAAAATTAAACAATTAACCCATCCCAAAATTAAACAATTAACCCAACCCAAAATCAAATCCAATTACTTAAAAAAAAATAACAAAAAACCCAATTGGCCCCATCCCCATTCCACACTCAAAAAATTCAGTCCGCCTCTGCTCACCATCGGTCACGGGCCATCGCCCCATCGGAGCTGCCGCCTGCAACTGCCTCCCCGCGGCCGCCGACATCGGAGCTGCGCGCTGCGCTGCGAGCTGCGACCGCCTCTGCATCTCCTCGGTCCTCCCCTCTGCATCAACCTCCTCGCATCTCCGATTAAGGTACAATTTGTATCTTAATTATCTGATTTCTTAATTTTGGTTAGAAACTAGGGTTTGATTGGTTTGAATATAGAATTATATGTTTATATTGTCTATTTGTGGTTAGAAACTAGGGTTTGATTGATTGGTTTGAATATAGGAATATATTGTAATATTGGTTTGAATTTTGTATTCTAAGATTGTGATATAATTTGGGTTAACATAGGAATTACTAGTCACGTTATGGAACGATTTTTCAAGAGTAAAGTTGGAGAATCTTCGTCTAAAACTCCCGAATATGTTGACGTGGGTACACTTCTTTCGGACCCTGCTGATCGCAAACCACTTTCATCGTATAACCCGACCCGACCGACCTGATCCAACCCGTTACTGCGTTAGTCGACCGATCTTTAAAAATTTTCCGCCCCCCGTGAAAAAAATTTCTGGATCCGCCACTGTTGACTTGGGTGTTTTAGTTGCGTAAATGTCCATCTCAATGTTTAAAGTTGAAACTTGCAGGCTCATTGAGGGGGAAGCATTTAACTAGATTGAAAATTTCGGGCCGCAAGAAGGTGTAGAGGCGCACGACTAAACAGGACCGGATCTGAAACCGAATCCTAAACTGATGTAGCGCGCGGAACGAATCGAAGTACTATCACGTTGATTCTGCGAATACCCGTGAAGTTCTTCACCCAAACCCCAAATTCGACCCAAGAGTCATGAATTTGAAAAGACAGAGTTCTTAATTCTCAATAAAATCATGTGTCCCTTTACATTACAAGAACTGAACTTTAAATAAGCAAACAAACATTCGGGATGAGCCTAAAACAAGCAACCCTAGGCCCAAACAAAAGCCCAAAACAAACTCGAAATCTAGAAAAAACATAAAAGTGGCCCAAAGCCCATTTAGAGGTCTTATTTCAGAAAATTAACGGGATAACCCGCCTACGGCGGTTACCATAACGTGCCCCTCGTTTCTACGGTCGTTTTGACTGGTAGCACGTCAGAAACGGAGACTCACAGCCGGGTTAGGCCCATTTTCGTGAAGCGCGGTCTTGGGCCTCCAAAAGAGTAAGGCCCGCTTTTCAACACTTGGGCCCTCATCATAAACAAATCTAGAAACTGGTTTGGGTGAAACTGGCTTGATTTTGATGTGATATGTTGGTTTGAAAACGATTTGATCATACATACTATAAGGTGAAAGTTAAACCTGTTAAGCTTAATTTTCACAGTTTCAATGATCCAATAGTCTTGTATTTAGCACAAGCACCTCAAGAGACGGAACACTATCAAAAGTCTCTTCAGAAAATTAAAAACAATCCAATTTACTCAACTTTTTTACTTGATGACCCACCCGAGTAAATCTGAAACGACCATAGCCACTTTCATAAGACCCGTTCAATCAATAAAGGCATTAAAGTTATTTGCATTAGCCGCCCATATCATTGAAATCACCAAAAAATACAATAAACACACAGATGCGAACCCATAAACGTATATATAAAATCTCAGAGTTTTATCTTATCCGTTTCCTCTGAAAGGGACATAAACGTTAACCATAAAAGCGTCTAATTTTGACACATATCCATTCCCCTTCCAACGATAAGAATATTATTCCATGTATAAGATACTTCTTTTCGCAAAAGTCAATGGGGTTCACATGGACAAAATACCATCCGATTTACCTCTAGCATTTTATGAGGCAAAATCAAACTACGCATTCCCCAAACAGATCTAAGATGCACCAATTCAATACCAGTCATTCTAGTTCTTGCAAACCTATACAATTTATCCCTTCCACCTCACTTAATTTAGCAATCCTTATACATTTCTCCAACCTCCGATCCATCATTACGACTTATTGATGGAGACCACTGAGATATTTGTTTCTCCTCTATCTTATACAAAGTGTCATTGATGGATACTCACGCCTGAGATAAAATACATAATTTCAATTCAAAAACATACTCTATCAATGGCTAAGCCTTTGTCTTTGTTATCATTTTCAAACTAGAACTCACTCGAAGCGTCATAATTTTCCTATATGCTTTGTGAGTCCACTTACTTAATGGATACCGTTGATATCAAGCCAAACAAGTCTTTCATCATAGACAAAATCTTTATACACATTATTTTAAAACTTGAATAACACATTGGGAGCGATACTATTTTTAAACCAGAAGTTCCAATAATACGCACTTACCCCTCACATACGCCACGTCTACACCTTCGAATTCTTCCTTCTCGCATGCCGTAATCAAGTTATCAATAGATTGAATGTAAAGGACATAACCTATAACACAATAGTTGGTTGTTCCCAGAATTAAACCATCTTGTTAGAAGAACAAATTTTGTTCCCGAAACATGTGACAACTCAAATTGTTGTTGTTTTGAGTGTGCGGTATTAAACATCTATTAAAATTCAAGTGACTTAACGAATAAAAAAAGAATGAACAACATAGCTGGAAACACTACTGAAGCTTGATTCTTCTATAAATATTTCCTTTTATAAATTTATAAATAGGTATAAGTTAAAAAAACTTAATTTATATTAAAATTGAGAGAAAAATAAGAAAAAAATTTAATAGGACTCATCTTTGAGGTTTGTAAAAAGTTTTGAGCACAAACTTTAAACTCAAAACCACCTAAACCCGATTTATAATGAGCGCGGCCCATGACCACACTATGTGTGACCGTCATATAGGCGTCATGGACCTTGCATTGCATGATATTACTGCTAGCATGATCTTTCTTGAAAAACCGTGTCATCTCAACAAAACATTATGATGGTTTCTGTACTTCAAACACAGGTTTTTAGTCATTATCTGGTATAAATATTTCAAAACAGAACATCCCATACTTTTTTTGTTTTCCTTTGAATTTTAAAGGATGCCATCGAACCTCTAATATAAGAATGACACATACACGATTCAATGAAACATCCATAACTATTCAAACGGTAAAAATATGCATTCTTTACATGACACATCATACAATGCAAATAGGGTAACATTAATCTATTTGATAAGAGCGAGTAAAAACCAACGTCATACCGTAACGATGTAACATTAACCATCCCTATTTATCATTATTATTTACACTTGACTTCTCACTCCACTACATTATACATTTTTCTATTTCATTCACAATTATCATCGTGAGTTAAATCGAGTGTAAATCAATGAATAAATTTGTTAGCAGGATTGCACTTGGTAACAAAAATAAAAATTAGAATTATTATTAATCAAACTGATAGTATGAATTATCACTTGTCAGTAATGTTTATATTATTAGAATCAAATTTGTCTTAATTAAAACAACGCAACTAGAGAAAAAAAGAAGGTATATCTGACTTTTTAAAGATTAATAGAAACTTTCACTTCCGCTATGTTCCCTAGTTTATTTAATGAGAGAAATAAAAAGGAATCATAAGAAAAAAGAAAAACAAGTGTTCTCGAGTATTTTTAATGAAAAAAAATTAAAGGAAATTAAGAAAGTTAAGTTTCTGAATTCACTTAAGAAGAGAAAATGAAGAAAGTGATAGGAAAATAAAGGTTCAAATCAATCATTTCAAATTAAAAGAAAACGCAGAGAAAAAAAGAAAAGAAAAAAAGAAAAGAAAGAATAGAAACGAGAAAAAAAAAAGAAAATGATTTTTTTTTCTGTCTTCCTCTCGTTTACGCTGCGTTCCCAAGTTTGATAAGCGAAAGAAAAGCACGGAAAGAAAATTAGCGAGAGAAAAAAAATGAAGAGAAAGAAAATTAAGGAGAGAAAAGAATTAGATATAAAGAAAAAAACATATTAAATTTTGTGCCTTTCCATTTTCTGTTTTATTCTATTTCCCTTTTTAAGAAAAACTCAGGAACGTCCTTCAGACTTTGGTCCAAGAGTCCCCCTCCCAAAGTGGAGGTCAGGGGTTCGAAACTCGTTGGTATCAGTTTGGGGATATTTAGAGCAATGAAGAGAATTTTCCTTTAAGCCAGTGGTTGCGGAGGCTGATTCTCAGAGCTCGACCCCGGTTTTCATCCGGCTGTTACTCCAGAGGGGCAACCCTTGTGAAGGCAGTACGGTTTCCAGGGGAACGCCGTAACCAAGTCTGACAATCCAGCGTGGACCCGGTTCAGACAACATAGTCTGGGGCAGATCTTGGCTAGGATCGCCCAGGGGGACGATGTGACATTGAGTCACTCTTAAGAAAGTCACCGTTCAAAAAAAAAAAAAAAAACTCAGGAACATAATTATTTTTTACTTTTCATTTATTTTTTTTATTTCTCTCTTTAAATGAAACTTGAAAAGATAGCGATTCGTTCCCGAATAACACAAACCGATCAAATCTACAAAGTCGAGTACACGGGTGTGATACCAACGATCCTCATATCCCAACAATAATATTATCCAAGCGTGCGATCCACGAACCCTCGATATTCTCTTTTCCCTCCGACCGCCCTCCGTTTCAAAAACCCCAACCCCTTTATCACACCCCAAAAAGACACACACATACACACTCTCATCATCATCATCATCATCATCAACAACTCATCGGTGTTCACTTTACACCCTACGATCCACCATTGGCCATGAGATTCTTCGGCAAAGGCTCCTCCGACGACTCCTCCACTCAACCGCCGGCGACGGCGTCTCCGTCCACCGCCGTAGCCTCCGGTCCGGCGAGAGCCATCCGCCTCGTGTACTGTGATGAGAAAGGGAAGTTCCAGATGGATCCGGAGGCGGTTGCTGTTCTGCAGCTTGTTAAGGAGCCTGTCGGTATTGTGTCTGTCTGCGGTCGTGCTCGCCAGGGGAAGAGTTTTATTTTGAATCAGGTGGTTTTTCATGTTTAGGAAGGAATTAGGGTTTGTTAATTTCATGTTTGACGCTTAAATTCTTTGTGGGTACTGGTAATTGTAACGCCAGGGTATAGGGTATAATTGTTGATTGTGAAATTGTTTAGTTTGAGTGAAATGCTGTGAATTGATCCAAATTTAGGTTGGTAGGGAGAATTCTTGAATTCTGTCACGCAATTTTCTGTGGCCTTATGAACACTTGTTATTTAGAGTTTAGGGTTTGAGGTAAAATCAGTACCCAGGAACGATTGCTAGTTGTATAGGTTGGTAGGACTGCTTTCTGTAAGCAAACTGCAACGGTTATAAATAGATTAGGTCATAAATCTGAATGTTTATGTTTGTGTCTGTGTCAAATGTTAATCTTGCTGAATAGGATCAGTTAAGAAAAGGTTGCATGTCAGATACTCGGATCACAAATTATTGTGAAAAGCTTTGAAGCCGTATTCAGTTCACTTGTATATGATTAGTTAGTGTGATATTTAAAGTCTTCACTTTTTTGGTGGTTTGATGTAAAGGAAGTATTATATTAGTATGTGGCCTATGTAATGGAGTGAGTAGAATCCAATTGAACTCATGTCATTCTGTTAATCATCTTGTGGCCTATGTTTTGAAGTTTTTCTAAACTATTAACTCTTGTTATGAGAATATAAGGTGCATGGTTTTAGTTGGTTACTGCTGAACAAGTGAATAGCAAGCCTAAGATTAACTGACACTTAAATGATGCCGTAGAAGAAAAATTCACTAGAGGTCAAAAGACTGCTATAGTTGCTCATATTTCTAACATTTGAAACGACATGTGTAGCTACAACAAGCCATTTTGTGCAGTGGTCTCAATGTCTCATTCTGTAGCCCAATTTTATAACTTTGCAAAATGTTACTGAACTTGGTTCTATTATTTAGTTATTGGTGATATAGGTGACTGATTGTCTTTGTTCTAATAGTCCTTTTTTTTCTAAAATTTGGTGTAGCTTCTTGGAAGGAGTAGCGGATTCCAGGTTGCATCAACTCATCGCCCTTGCACAAAAGGGCTTTGGCTTTGGAGTACTCCTATAAAGAGAACAGCTCTTGATGGAACTGAATACAACCTTTTACTGTTAGATACTGAAGGAATAGATGCTTATGATCAAACGGTTTGGTTTACTTGAGTTAAAATATTTAGCTAATTTTTTAGTTTAAGTATATCAAAATCCAGTTTTTTTTTTTTTTTTTTTTTTTTTTTTTTGCTTGCTTGATCTATCTTGTAATATTTTCTTTTATTCTTAACAGGGAACCTACAGCACACAAATCTTTTCTCTAGCTGTCCTCTTATCAAGCATGTTCATATACAACCAGGTTGATACTTTATTCATGGTTTTTACTTTTATTCTGTTCATTTTTAATGTTTTGTATATTTGTTTTGTACAGATGGGAGGTATTGATGAGGCTGCACTTGATCGCCTCTCTCTTGTTACTGAAATGACTAAGCATATTCGTGTAAGAGCCTCTGGTGGAAAGACTACAGCTTCTGAACTTGGCCAGTTCTCCCCAATCTTTGTCTGGCTTTTAAGGGTAAATGATAAATTCACGTGATGTTATTTTATACCAGTCTATTTACTCACAAACATATCATTGCTTGCAGGACTTCTACTTGGATTTGGCTGAAGACAATAGAAAAATAACACCTCGTGACTACCTAGAGCTTGCATTGAGGCCTGTGACTGGTGGTGTTAGAGATGTTGCTGCCAAGAACGAGGTTACTTATTAAACCCATAATGTGTCGACATTTCTTTTTCATAGATAACATATTATTAGTTAGGAACATAACACCTCTATGACTTTCCCTCTATGCTATTACTAATACCGGGCTGGCAAAACAGGTCTTATCATGTTTAACATGTTAGAGATGACGCACAAAACTCACGTATCAAACATGCAAAAGACTTGTTTAACTACTTATATATTATGTCTATAATTTTTTTTATATGTTTTTATGAACCAAAAATTTGAAATAATAGAGTCTAGCCTTCCGATTTTAATTATTTAAAAAAATGTAAAAAAATAATTTAACAATCGTGTCATAAACAGGTTGGGAATTGCCAGCCCTTGAGTACGTATCATGTAGAACACATACACAAATGTATATATGGTGTATTATGCTCACAGTTGAGAAGATGTAAAGTGGTCTTAGTGCTTATTTTTCTTATACATGTTTTTGCCGTATTTTTTACCATTAAATTTAATAATTTCCAGATTCGAGAATCGATCCGAGCTCTTTTCCCAGATAGAGATTGCTTCACTCTTGTTAGACCTTTGAACAACGAGAATGATCTCCAGCGGCTTGATCAAATTCCGGTCTGTGACACATAATTCATATATTTTAATATTTAAGTTCTGCAAAGTTGGCTTGCTTTGCCAAGGTATTCACATTTTATTTTTGTTTGTGATATATAGTTGGACAATATGAGGCCAGAGTTTAAAGCAGGACTTGATGCCTTAACCAGGTTTGTTTTTGAAAGGACCAGGCCCAAACAAGTTGGGTCTGCAGTTATGACTGGACCTATTTTTGCCCGTATCACTCAGTCCTTTCTAGATGCTCTTAATAATGGTGCAGTGCCTACTATAACCTCCTCATGGCAGGTTAGCTTTATTCTGTTTTACTTTTTTCCCTTATAAATGGGATGGGGACCTCAGTTATCTTTGTTTACAGAGTGTTGAAGAAGCAGAGTGTGAAAGGGCATATGATTCGGCTAGTGAGCTCTATGTTTCCATCTTTGACCGTTCAGTACCCCCTGAGGAAGTATGATTCATCTTCATCTTTTATTTTCTTATGAAAATATAACCCAATAGACAAATATTTAGACAGTTCAATCTTCGATTTATCACAGGCTGCTATGAGAGAAGCACATGAAGAAGCTGTTCAAAAGGCAGTGGCTGCTTTTAATTCCATTGCAGTGGGAGCTGGTTCTGCTAGACAAAAATATGAAAAGCGTTTACATGCATTTTGAGAAAGGCTTTTGAGGTAATTATTCTGTGTTGCTTTCTTAAGATTGTTAAATTTCAGCGTTTGGTCTTCTGTTCAGTCATTGATTCTTGTTTCTACTTGCTGTTAATTTATTGCAGGATTATAAAAGGAATGCCTTTAGGGAGGCTTACTTGCAATGTTCAAATGCCATACAGAGCATGGAAAAGGAACTAAGAAAAGCTTGCCAGTCTCCTTCCACAAACTTAGATGATGTTTTGAAGGTATTATCATGCAACTGTAAAACTTACCTTTTTTTATTAGTTCTTTGAATAGACGGGTGAGAGAACAAATATTTAATAATTACTGGGATGTGTATGAATAATTATGTAGGTTCTTGATCAGCTTCTATCAAAGTATGAAGCAACCTCACACGGTCCAGAAAAGTGGCAGAAACTAACTTCATTCTTACGCCAAAGGTTCGTATTCTAAATTTAGTAATTCTACTTCTGCTAGCTGTTCTTCAGATTTTAACATTGCTTTACAAATTTGAAGCTTGGAAGGTCCAATTCTTGATCTTGTCAAGAAACAAATAGATCATATTGTGTCAGAAAAAAGTTCCCTCCAACTAAAATGCCGATCAATTGAAGATAAGATGGAGTTACTTAGCAAGCAATTAGAAGCCAGTGAGAAATACAAATCTGATTACTTGAAACGCTACGAAGATGCAATCAATGATAAGAACAAACTCACACAAGATTACATGAGCCGTATTACAAATCTTCAGAAAAACTCAAGCTCTTTAGATGAAAGATGCTTCAGTTTATCAAAAACATTAGAAGCCACTAAACACGAATCCTTGGAATGGAAACGAAAATATGAAGTTTGTTTATCTAAACAAAAGGCTATAGAAGAACAGGCTGGGTCTGAAGTAGCAAATTTAAAGGCTCGAAGCAGTGCTGCTGAGGCTCGGTTGGCCGCCGCACGCGAACAAACCATGTCTGCTCAAGAAGAGGCTGATGAGTGGAAACGAAAATATGATGTTGCTGTTAGAGAAGCAAAAATTGCACTTGAGAAAGCTGCTGCTGTTCAAGACCGGTCAAATAAACAAACACAACAACGGGAAGATGTTCTTAGAGCTGAATTTGCTGGGACATTGGCTGATAAGGTTAAAATTCTCTCATGAACTTGTGTTTTATTTAGAGGTGGAAAGATGCAGGTCATAAGGTTTATGTAACAGGTTAAAATGGCTGATGGAAACAATTTGGGTTGGATTGACCTGCAAACACTTTTTTGATCGTGTTGACTTGGCCCTGTGTAGTTTTTGTTTATTTTATATAACCATTAAAGCTTGATTTTTTTCTCCACAACTGATACTACAGGAAGCTGAACTGAAAGATAGGGCATCAAAGCTTGAACAGGCCGAGCAGAGTGTAACCACTTTGAGTTTGCAACTGAAGGTGAGATCCCTTTGTTCTCTGTGACCCAAATCAAATTATATTTTCTATTTTCTCCCCCTAAAATTTGAAGTGTATATATGTGCAATTTGTTTTTCTATAGACTGCTGAGTCAAAGATAAAGAACTACAATTCAGATATATCTTCATTGAAAAGTCAAATCAAGGAGCTTGAGGAAAGGTTAGAAAATGCAATTGCAAAAGCGCAATCTTATGAAAGAGAAGCAAGGATTCTAGAGCAAGAAAAAGTTCATTTAGACCAGAAATATAAATCTGAGTTTGAACGGTTTGAAGAAGTCCAAGAAAGATGTAGAGATGCTGAAAAGGAAACTAAAAGAGCAATAGAGTTAGCAGATACTGCCCGGGCAGAAGCGGTCACTGCCCAAAAAGAGAAAAGCGAGATCCAACGGTTAGCAGGTGAACGTTTGACCGAGATCGCTCGGGCAGAGAGACGTATCGAAAACCTAGAAAGACAAACAAAAGACCTGGCTGATGAACTGGAAACATTCCGAACAGCTGAAATGGAAGCTGTAGCTAAAGTCAAAATGCTGGAAGCAAGAGTCGGTGAAAGAGAGAGAGAGATTGAGAATTTACTAAAGTCAAACAACGAGCAACGTGCTAGTACTGTTCAAGTCCTTGAAACACTTCTGGAAACCGAACGGGCAGCTCGGGCAGAAGCTAACAATCGGGCAGAAGCACTTTCTCTTCAGCTTCAATCTACTCAAGGGAAACTGGACTCGCTCCAACAACAAATGACAGCAGTTCGTCTTAATGAATCTGCATTAGATAACAAGCTTAAAAACGCTTCACATGGGAAACGTGTCAGGGTTGAAGATACATTTGGTACAGATTCTGTTCAAGAAATGGATATTGATGATAGAGGAAGAAGGTCAAACAAAAGAACCAGGAGTACAACCAGTCCTTTAAAGCATGTCCACACCGAGGACAGCACACTTAAAGGCGATGAAGAAAACAACACAAAAGTCAGCACGGAAGATCATACAAAATTTACGATTCTGAAACTTAAACAAGAGCTCACAAAACATAACTTTGGTGCCGAGCTGCTTCAGTTAAAGAATCCAAACAAGAAAGAACTCGTTGCTCTTTATGAAAAGTGTGTTCTTCAGAAACCATGAATCAGCAAGTAAGTTCCTCGACTATAAAGTATAGTTATGTCGTGTGTGTAGAGAACGTAGGTGATAGGTTGAGTCGTGGTTAGCGCGATTTTTTGTATCATGTCGTTTTGCTGATATGATGCAATGGTTTAAACTAAATTTGGTGTAAATGACAGACAAGGATACTTGTTTTTTGTGTGGTGTTCTGGTGATTGTTTGGTTTGTTGGTTATTGAAAAGGATTAAGGAGTGATGTTAAATTGTTAATTTTATTTAAGTATTGTTTTAGTAGGTGAAGGTTTTGATTTTAATAGAAAGACTATTTCATTCTTTTGGTGAATTTATCTTTGCTTCTTTTTTTTAAGCATACGTGATATCTTTTTCCCGCTGGTTAGAGCCGGTTCGAGCCGACTCAAGCAGGTTGCACAACACTACTCACACTTAGAATTATATGAATTAAATTCAAAATTTCTTGCACTTATGAATTTATATAATTAGTGTAGTAAATTATGAATTTAGATATAAATATACATGTGAATTTATATTATATATAGCAAGTGTATCATATATTTATATAGGATCACACATATATTAGAATCGTTATAGCACGTATGAATTTAAGTTAGAGGCATAAATAAGCCGAGATGCTTACAAGCTACTTTTTATTATATTAATAAAAGTTTAAAACAAGTTGAGTTTAAACAAACTCAACTCTCATAAAACTTATCTAGTTAATAAACTGTTCGTGAGCTACTTGGTCTTGTTCGGCACACAAGCCCAAGCTTTTTATAAAGCTTATTTACTTAACAAGCCTTACTCAAAACTCCCCACAATTGTTTTGGTACGTGACTACACGAGCAGCTTAATTTGTTTAAACTTTAATCTAAAAATTAATATTAGCTTGAGTTTTGATTTATGATATGAATAATATAAGTTCATTTGTGATGGTGTATAAAAATAAGAATATTTTTTATTCATTACACAATCACATGCCATGCTTGATTTAAACTATATTTGAGTTGGGTTATGAAAATCCTACACGTGAAAGATATTTATATATGATTTTGCCCTTAAGTTAGTGCACAATTTAAAAGATGACATGAAAACTATAGTTTATATAAACTTTTATCTGTAAAAGTTGCTCAAGTCAAACCAACTTCAATGACCATTGAAAATATTAAACAATCTTGCCTTAATATATTCATATATAATTTTCTGATTTTTTTATCATGTTAAAGACACCCCCTAAAACTTAAACACCACCACAAATGCTTAAAAAAGACAATAGAGCCATAGAGGCCTCATTGCAAGCAATTTCTTCAAGTTTCTTAAAATATCAAAGTTCGAAGTCCTTCTATAGGTCTTGTCTTGTTCTTAAATCCTTTGAGATTCGATCTTGCACGAAGGAACAAACACGAGGCACACATGTGTGTCTAATTCTTGTCACAATTGGGGGTGTTGATTGAGTAAGTAACGTGGTAGTTATTTCAAAGGACTTCAGAGGCAAATGATCAGGACAAAATAAACTCTATTTCTTAGAGGGAGAGACGAGGAAGGCATGATTGTGGAAGGAGGAAGGACAAGATGAAGTTATGCCTTTAGGGATACATGTAGGATGATGGCGATGAGGACCAGAAAAAGATACTATTGGATTTGGTAACCGATAAGGGCCGATAAGTAAGGTGGCAACCCGTGTTGGATTGAATTTTGATGGGGACGATGGTTGGAAAGAAAAAAAAAATGATTGAATCTAGGCACAACATTAATATAAAATGGTCTTCTGTAGTTTTAAGTTTAGTCCAAACAAGATTGAATTAGGTTTGGGTCAAACCCAAATAATACATATACCTCTAAATATGACATGTTTATCACATTGAATATAGTTCTAGAAAATTGATCATCAAGTTATTAATCCATAAAAGCAAATTTGATTTTTTGTCTTTTATTTTAATAAACCAAACTAATAAGTCATATATCAAATGAGTTAAAGATGTATCTTTTGTTTTTAATTTGTTTATGATTATTAATAAATACGTATTCTGCCAATTATTGCCCCAAAACATATATCAAGCTTGATATTTAAGTTTACAAAAAATTATTATCTAATAATCTATTAAACACAATAGTCAAATTATCCTATCACCTGGATTTGGTGGTTCATTGATAAAAACCAACAACTTTCTAAAAACCACCTAAAGAGTAGTTTAAAATTTACATGGTGTAAAATCTATAAAGAAAATGTTAAATTATTTTATTTAAAGAAAAAAATAATAAATTACTTGTCTCTACCCAACCACTTGCGGTTGTGCTGAACATTGAGTCCACGTGTAAAGAATCTAGTGGTAGAAAAAACTCAAAGAGAATTGTGATCTGAGCCGTTGGTTGAGTCAATCTTGATAGTCCACCATATCTATGATCACCTTGTCCAATCAGTCTTGAGCTGGACTTATGCTTATATATTACAAAACAACTCCCTCTACTTAACCCAACTTTCAAAATAAGATCAAGTGTAACCATGTATGAATAACTAATGGTATATCATGGATCCAACTAATTTAACTATCAAGAATATGTTCCAACTCCACCAGTTTATTAAATTATTTGACTGGTGATATCAGCTGTAATCTTTTCTGAGTGAAATCGGTATCGATACGAGACTTATCTTAAGAGTAATTATATATCATACTATCACTTAAACTGTAAGGTTGATGTCTGATAGGACATTTTTACTTACTTATTTTATACTTTCTTTCCTTGATGAACATATATGTAATAAAATCTTAACCTAAATAATCTGTTGGCTCATTGGTCAAGACTTACTATATCCTACTAATTTAATTGTGACAAGTTTAACTCTTCGTTCTTTTACGCTTCACTGTTTTGCTTGTTTGTTTTTTTAAAATACTTTTATATATTATATTATTTAATTTTATAAATAATTTGATGATGGTAACATGTTGACATCGTTAAAACTGGGACCTGTACCAGCCGAAAAACATTTATATTGTTATATGATTATTTTCTATATATGTTTTGATCTCTATAATACAATTCTTTTACGTACATCACCACGCTAACGTCTACGTCACAGTGCACGTAACAAAATTTCCAAACTCGTCGCGTCGCGCGAGTTTAATTTCTAGCTTACTAATATTTTGTAAATATCTTCACAATATCATTGATGCAAAATAAAACACACTAAATAGTACACTAGTTAACCCACTGACATTCGTCTTATTTTTTATTTTTTTTCCCCAGGTGATATATCAGTGCCACATTAGATTTTCTCATTTTCTTTCAATTTTCTCTAAAACGGTAACAATGAGGGTGATGAGAAAATTTGTGTGCACGAGAATTTTTTAACCGGTTCTTTTTTTTTTTTTTTTTTTGGGGGGGGGGGGAGGTATTCCCACTTTGGGCAAGGTTTCCCCACCCTCCTCCAGTCACGACACCGGGGTGACCTTAAGAGTAAATTTATGAATATGAAGTCAAGCCTATTTATAAGAAAATTTTTAATCTGACAAGCGTTGTTGAATATTAGAAAACTAAAATTGACAGAATAAACAACTAATTAAACACATGAATTAACCAAGTCCACCAATTCACATGTTTAGAACTAAAATCATATCAATCTAAACCGTAAAAAATCCATCAAATTCAAAATCAAGACTTCAAATGAGGGATATTCAGTTTCATATTTACGAGTCACGTAACTTCAACCAGATCAAAGATTATTTCTAGTTTAACTTTGTTTGTTTTCTAACCCTCATCTGGTTGCCTCGCCTTAAAAGTTCTTTAATTAGCTCCATGCAAATTTAGAAAAACGAAATTGTACACAATTGTCCTTAAGTTGTTCTTATAAATCCAAACATAAGGCATTACTATAAAATCTATAAACATACAAAAACATACGACATTACTATAATCATACACATTATTACACAAGGACTACATATCACATTCTTGTAAACAAGTGGGGTTGAAATGAAAATAAACTCCACTTATATATACAAATTGGGGAATGATATGTAGAAAGTGAGAATAAAAACGTTCTAAACAGGGGTGAAGAGAGAGAGAGAAGACCTTCGTTTGATTTTAATCAACAGGTAATTAAATAACAATTTCACTGTTGAAAATTGAAATTCATCACTTGTTTGATCTTAATTTACTCAAATCCACTCGATCACCATCAGTCGATCACGAGGTAATTTCATGTTATGCGTCTGAATCAAGACTTTTGTTCAATTGTTCGCAATCATGTATGAATTTGAACTTCATTTTGATGATTCAGCTTCGAAACCCGTCTTTATTTGAATCTTGATTGAAGTTGTTCAAGGGTTTTACTTGGTTTTATGAATTGGTGGTTTGTGATGATTTTTCTCTGGTTTATCGTCGTCTTCGTTGTGATTGGTTTTGTGTTTGTGGTGAATTCTGTGGGTTGATTTCGATTTGGAGTTGTGTTTTGGGGAAATTGGGATCAGGGTTTTTGAATTGGGATTGAATTGATGGATATTAAGAGGCGGGATCGTGATCTTGAAGTATGTAACTACAAATATGCACTTGATGTTGATATCTGTTGGTAGCTTTTAACGCTTTATTTGTATCTGAGTATGTTAGATCTACATCTGGAGACGTTTGCCTTTGTTCTTGATTCAATGTTTTCCCCTTTTTAGCTTGTTTCTTAGTGGGTTGAATTGATTGGGAGGCTTTTCTTTAGTGGAATGAACTTTTTGTTACTTTGAGATTGCTTTTATACAATTTTAGTTTGATTTTATGCAATTTGAGATTGATTTTATACAGTTTGAGATTGTTAATTGAAATTTGTAGATATAATGTAAGTATATAAGTTTTTAATTCAAGTCTTTTCTTTTGAACTGTTTATTTGTCTATCTGGTTATTTTGATGCTTAATGAACATGTTTTTGTGTGAAATGGGTAATCTGCAGACCGTTGGATCGTTTACATCTAAGGAAGATGCAAAGTATCACAGAAATTTGCTTCTGATATCTTCACTCAGCTGGTTGTATGAATTGTATCTACTCACTGATGTTCTTGGGTGAAGACTCTGATAGACTAATAAATACAAATCAAATGCCATCCCTAAAGATGAAAACGAAGCCATCGGGAAACTTTCTTAGAGAAAGTAACGGTCTCCATGTTTGTCAAAAATCAAACAAGATATCCAAGAACTCTTTCTCACACTTGAGAAATTATCAACATGAACCAGAACTTGACACGCGTACTCCTAACAAGCAAGATGGTAATCACCAAATTAGATTTACTTCAATATTCTACAATTTATATAAAAAAGAATCTTTATGTTGATTTTCTTGTTTTGATCTCATTTTGTTGTCTGTACAGATTCTTTCTGCAGCAAAGCAGAGGAAAAAACCGACTGTTATGGGATGGAAGATGACGACAATATTCAAATTCAAACACATACATCATCCTCAAGCGATATTGATTGGAGGACGGTAAATATCCTACTTAAAATGCTGTATTTGAAATAATATTCTTGTTTCTCCATATTACTTATGGTAGTTTTATTTGATTGCAGGATCATACGGCAAACTGTTCCTCAACCATAGAAACAATCTTTTCACCTATTTTGGATTCTATTGACAATGATATTGAACCAAATATCTATAATTATGGAGGTAAACAATGGAGGGAAAATGATCTTCTCTTGTCATCATGTGAAGATAATCAACATTCTAATGTGTCAGATTTCTTCATTCCTGACATGATTGTTTCTAGCTCGTGTTTACTCGACTATAATTGTGATGAATCAAGCCGATTTTCTGGTGATGAATGTATACTACTTCCTTTTCTAGAAGATAACCTTGAGACAGAAAATCGTTACGCAGATGGTAGCATTTATCCTTCGGAAGATTCAAACATATATGTTGCAATCCATCAATTGAAGCCCTGCAGCCAGGATTCTGATGTTAATTCCAATCCAGATTGGGATCCATCAGAGTTTTTGGATCCACAGATGTTCTTCAGGAATCTTTTAGATCTTTCAGAAACTACCACAAGTTCTTTTCCCTCCAAAACAAAATCTATAACCCTTGCACTTGATTTAGATGGTATGAAGTTATGAGATTTTTGTTTTTTATAAAGGTTTTTTAAACTTTTGAAAAAATGATTTCATCCACTAAAATTGTTAATCTGATGTACAGAAACACTGGTTCATTCTTCATTGGAACATTGTGATGATGCAGACTTCACATTTTCAGTATTCTCTAATTTGAAGGAGCATACTGTGTATGTGAAGCAGAGACCTTACCTAAGAACATTCTTGGAGAAAGTCTCGGAAATGTTTCATGTCGTCATATTCACCGCAAGTCAAAGCATTTACGCCAAGAAACTTCTGGATATACTCGACCCTGATGGAAAGTTCATCTCACGCCGAGCTTACAGAGATTCATGTATCTTCACAGATGGCAGTTACACCAAAGATTTAACTGTTTTAGGTGTTGATCTTGCCAAAATCGTCATCATCGACAACTCCCCACAGGTAGAATGCTGGTTTTATTAATATAACACATACAACTGTAAAAGTGATTCAGAGCTAAAGAGCCTCATATACTCATGGTGGTTGCAGGTTTTCCGATTGCAAGTCAATAATGGAATTCCAATCAAGAGTTGGTTTGATGACCCATCAGACAGTGCACTAATTTCATTACTTCCGTTTCTGGAAATTCTAGCAGATGCTCAAGATGTTCGTCCAATCATTGCTAAGAGATTTGGTAACATGGAATAGATTAATTTTTCACTTACTTTTTTAATCTTTTAACATGATTATCTATAGAATAAAACATCTGGTTAGGTGTTCAGTATAATTTGTGGGTGATTGTAGTTGCAGAAAATTTGTACAGTTAATGGCAGCAAACTTCATTTGGTAATATGCTTCTTTGTTCTTACAAGTATGGCATCTTAACTTTATATTTTTGTTAAAATCAAATCAAGATTATATTTTTGCTACTACCCTTTATAAATCTGTAACCTTTTTGCCCGTTAACACACAAATTGTTCAGAGAATTGCATAGATGGGGTGGTTACTGCACTTTAGCAGATGTCCCCGGTTTAAATCTAGCTTCCACCAGTTTCCAGCCTTTGAAGGTCATCTGTCCCGCTTAAGAGGCACTTTACCTATCTCATTAGTTAGCATGGTATTGTGGGGCCCGTGTGTTTTCTTTACAGGTTCTTATAAAAAAATGGACACACAGGACACTTTTAGGTATTTAAGGTAGAAAGGAACAGGGTGAGAAGAGAATTCGGCACATTGGTGTCTTGTAAGGAATCGGAGGTACATTCAGGGGCTTTTGTGCTATACTGTTAGGTTCAAAATCTGGGGATAGAATAATAAAAACAGGTGCTTTTGGGCATGTTGCTAGGACCATGCTGAGATGGTGGAATCAGACGGACTGAAAGCTTCGATCTTTATAATTTGAAATGCCTTGTGCAGGTAATTTGAAGATCTGTAATGGATCCATAAGCACTTGCCATTTTCATAGGTATGATGGCTAGTTTTATTCTTTTATATGATGAAACACACCGAGTTTTGGTGCTTCTAATCTTTATACACCAAACTAACTTCTTACAGACTGGAAAGAGCCGTGTTTGGCTTCTTTAGTTGATGCATCATGTCATAGAGAAACAAGTGATGTTTTGTAACATATACACGTACATATAGACATATAAACATATATTTATCCAGGCTTTATGTAGTCTTAAATTACTGGCATTCTGTATTTGTTGATTGGTATTTTTGATTCATGTTTTAAATGGTAATGTGTTGATGCTTGTGAGTTTAAGCCACTTGTTCGCTTTGATGATGTGGCATTTTGTTTATACAACGTCTTATGTGGCTACAAATGCTGTTGTGGCATACTTATTTGTTGTTCAACTGAACATAGAACAGCCGCCGCTTGATCAAGGAAATATGTTTCATGGAATCATGGTAAAAGGAAAGTCATGTTCATCTAAAATTTAGCTCCAATTGTTTATATCCGGTCTGTTTTGACCCGTCATCCAACCAATCATGGAATCAGAGTCTCAAAAGGATACAACATGACCCGTCCAACTATTTTTACCTGTCTAAACCCAATTCTTGTTTTTGATCCGTCATCCAACCTGACACTCGAATCAGAGCTCAAAATCATTACATTGCAGCAACCAAATTAGTGCTAAAAATGTGAATTTAGAAAGCAAGGAATTTGGTTAAAACATTAATCCACATTATTGTCGTATTTTAGTATCAAACACAAAGTTATCAAATGAGCCCCTTCAAGTCACACTTCAGTTTCAAGGTTCACCTCTTTCAACCTTTTTCAATTCCCCAAACGAACTTTTATTTTTTCTTAAAATACACATAACCACCAACAGCTGGTTTTCAATTTGGTCTGTTTTTCTAATTCAACACAACTTATGTACAAGTAAAAGTCAACAACTTTAAGGCTCAAAAGACTTGACCCTTCATGCTCATGCTTAACTTTAAGCATCATCTGGCAGGATGACTGAGTATGGATGGACTTGTATGTTCAAGCTACTAGATGGAAGATTATATAATTAACACGAAAACGTTTAACAAAAACTCAAGATTATGATCGTATTGACCGACTTTGACTTGAGTCTTTGTTTGATTGACATTAAGTTAGGTTCCTAAGATAATTTAATTGCATTATGTTTGTGTAAGTTGTATATATTTAACCCGAAAACATTAAACAAAACCTCAAGATTGACTAAATGGACTGACTTTGACTTGAGTCTTTGTTTAATCGACATTGACTTGGATTCATAAGATAAGTTGATGTTTTACCTGATCAACAGACTCTGAGCCATCAGATTGAAGCATAATGGGCTGGCATCGCTTTTCTTTATTCATTAAACTGGAACCTTGAAAATGGGTTACATGTGCTGCCTTTCCTTGGATTGTAAAATTTACTATTTTGCCAATTTGCCCTCGAGTTAGATTTTTCTTAAGTACATTGCTCATCCTTCAGATTTGAGCAAGTTTTATTTTCCTTGTTTTACTTCATACGCATGTTATACTTTCAAAATTGTTGTTATTTCAGTCTAAAAGATTAAGCTTTTTCTAGTCTCTTTCTACTCTTTCCATACCCAACCCTTGATCCAGGCACTCCACCAGTCCACCCCACCAGGTATCCACAATCCGTCACCACAAAGTCACTGACAACCACCTGTTGACGGCCCTTAAAGCCACGGTCGCCCTTCAGCACCAGCACCATGTTAAGAAGACTCCAAAGAAACAGGTTGCGGCCATGCTGGAACGGTTGGATGATGGTGTGGTGGCCGCAAGGCGGTGATTGAGGCAGAGTTTCTTCATCATATTGAAGAAATGTTGAATTCCTTCAGCAGTGATTCATTTCAGTTGATTACAATTTCATTCACCGTCCAACCAAACATATTGAATATTCCAATTCCAATGAGATTTGAATGAATTTCATGAACTTAACGCCCCCTTAAATCATAAATCCATATCATATAATAAAGCTAAATGTGTTATTTCTGAGATCTATTCAGTTTCCTGATACATGTAATGTATGGGCACAACTCCACCCACATGTAAGAAATAATAATATGATTAATGTGGAAAAAAAATGACCT
Organism: Flaveria linearis; assembly: GCA_024085815.1. Lineage (NCBI taxonomy): Eukaryota > Viridiplantae > Streptophyta > Magnoliopsida > Asterales > Asteraceae > Flaveria > Flaveria linearis. The sequence goes on from CM044009.1 coordinate 11,104,846, forward strand.
AAACCTCAACCTCTATTTTCATAATAATCTCTAATCATGAAACAAGGTCATAATCAAGTAAATCTTCAATCTTTCACCCCTCTTCAATCGATGGTCCGCCAGATCGCATATCAGAAGTTAAAACAGAGCTCTTGTGTGCCCATATCCATCACGATGTGATTTCTGCCATTTCCATGCAACCTGCAAACTCTTTTCTAGATCAGTAAACTGCGCTGACCAGTTGAGTTCCCGAAGTATTTTTGATGGATTGCTGAACACCTCAGCATAGTCACCAGGCCTACGTGGCAGATACTCCACTTTAATCGGTTCCCCTGTCGCCTTCTTACAAGCTTCCACAAATTCTTTAACTGATCTACCTATCAAAACCAAAATAAAACTATTATTACCATATGTCCATATATGAAATCTTTAAAGTAACAAGGTTTAAGTATTACATGGGGCTTCCAAGAGGTGTCAATTCTGATCCATTCACTTATAAATGGGGCAATTCGGCTTATTTTTAATTTACCGAGTCAAATTGTTAATGGAATAATATAACTTTGAAATATTATACAGCCCCTCGTAGCTTGGTTTAACATCCTGTTTAACCAACAAAAAGATCATAGTATCATATACACCCATTTTTAAAACTTTTGACATTTATAAGTATGTGAGAGTTTGAAGTGCAAGAAGATAAAAGGGTAAAATAGTCATATTATTAATTGTGTTTCATGAAATGGATGATATATGAAATGTTGAGTAGTTTGATTGGGTGTATTTGATATTAGCTTTTTTTTGTGGTTAAATAACTAAACATGTTATATAAAAGTTTTCGTGGGTATGTATGAAATTACCCCTATAATTTTCTAAACATATTTGAAAAACTATTGAAAAATACAAAAAAAAACTTCATGCCAACAAGATCTGTTACAGTTCAGAACCTACAAAATAATTACCAGTTTTGACCCAAACCCATCTTTATCTCTTACCCACCTGAACCACCCAATTTGACATCTAGTATCAGATAAAGTTGTCACCTTTTCCTGTACCAACATTGTAAATTCCAACATGCCCAGGTTTTGCATGTTCAAGTGCTTTTACATGAGCATCAACTAAATCAGTAACATCAATATAGTCACGTATGCAAGTTCCATCTGGGGTTTTATAGTCTGTTCCTCGGACCTACATCACATCATCAACATCAGATTCTTCTTATTTAAATAATCAGAATAACATCTATTTTCAAGTGTAACTATCAGAAAAAAATATTACCTTGAGCCCGTTGGTAATCCCTCGGGCCGCATCAAAGCATGCACCTGATATTCTTCCATGTTCACGCAATTCTGGTCTTGGTGCTTCACCTAATCTTCCATCGGGGTCTGAGCCAATCACATTGAAGTATCTGGAGTTTATTAAAGAACAATTTAGACATCAGATGCATAACCAAACATATGTAAGAAAATTATGTGATGGATCGAACCTTAAAATCATGACCGCCATGTCTGAGTTCTTATGAAAATCCAGAATAATATCTTCTGACATCTTTTTGGCTTTCCCATAGGGATTAATTGGGTTCTATAATACAAAACATAAAACCTTTGTAGTTAGTAAGATAACATAATATTATATGATTACACTTAAAAAAAGGTGAAATTACATATGAGCCCATTGTACCTGAGGTGTTTCTTCTGTAATCGGCATCTTCTCAGGCTCGCCATAAGTAGCACATGTGCTTGAATATATCAGAGTATTAACATTATGTGCTGCCATAGCCTCCAATACCACTAGAGTATTTGATGTAATATTGTGATAATACCTACGTATTCATTATAGAAAATTGGAAATTAGACACATTTTTAAGATACGCTCAACAGAAGCTTAAGAAAGCGATTATGTAAACAGCCTACTTACTTTAACGGATCAAGGGTACTCTCTCCAACATACGCAACTGCTGCAAAATGCATCACTGCATCAAATGCATTTTCAGAGAAGATTTTGTTTACCTAATATGTATTTTATCAAGGAAACAAACACTTAATACATGCATGTGTTATCTTAACCCCTTGAAGGCCACCTATCCTAACAGGTTCTCAAGGTTACCATAAAATATATATATATATATATATATATATATATATAATATATAATATATTTATATATATATATATTATTTATTTATTTATTTATGTTTAGTAGGATACGACTTTTGCATCTCCCAAATCAGCATAAATGAATTGAAGTCTCCCAGGTTCTGGAAACAGGTTTTGAAGAACTTTAACTGCACCTATGTTTCCACGAGAGAGATTATCCTGCAACACAAGTATACTTATTTACTTCAAACTATAGTTGAGTATTAGTAAAAGTTTATTGAATATATAGAGATATACCACTATAGTAACACGGTAAGAGTCTTTAAGAAGGCGTAGTGTAGCATGGGAACCAATATAGCCAGCACCTCCAGTTACTAAAACATGAGTAACCCCTGCTTCGGACCTAGAGAACTTCAAAGAGAAAACATATAAATATTTCAATTATTTATTAAAATATATTTCAATCTTTATATATTACCATTGACTTTCTCAATTAATAATTCAAATTTGACTTTTGATGATTAATCAACCTTTTCAACTTCAAGCTTAATATGACGATATAATTATTGAGAAAAGTGGAGAGGTATGTGAGGTACAAAAGGGTAATATGGATAAAAAAATGATTCAGCAGTCCTTCTAAACAATCAAACTCGACCAATGCGTCTATATAACAGATTCAAATCTTTAAATTGTCAAAAGATTGATAATAAAGAAAGGAATTCAAAGCAAAGAAAGGGTCTTTTTACTTACTGGAGTGGGACTCGTGAAAGTAGGGGATTGTTTGAGCATGAAAATGCATAATGCCGTAAGGCCTAAAGCAAAAATAATCTTTCTTACAAAGCCTTTCTTCTTGGTTGGCTCTGTATGATCCACACCTATAAGCACACAAACCAAAAAACAGCTTGAAAAACAGCACAATTTTGATGCTGTATTGCTATAGAAACAGAAGTCTTTAAACATCTGTAACCATCATGATTTAATGAAACGATCCAAGACGTTGTGCAGGTACAATGAAATTAGTAAACGAATTTGTAACTAACTATACCTCCTAAAGCATAAGACCTAGGAGGCCTTGGCTGACTTCTTGGCTTGTTAAAGTTCTGCATTTGTGGAAGAGTCCCTTTGTGAAATTAACTATAGTTGATTAAACCTCTGCTGCACATTAAGACACATTATGGTTTGATAAAGTAGTCGTATAGTACCATGAACAAAAAGAAATCTTATGAAAGTAAAATAAGCAAATCAAACATGAGCATTGAAGATCATTATCATCATCAAGAACAGCATCAAACTCAAATGAAAAACTTCAATCAAACTGAAAATGCTAACAAAACCAGACTGAAAATCAAAAGGCTGGATCTTCAGTCATTAGTCATCATGATCAACATACTGTAAGATCTAACGATTACCAGACAAGAAAATCAAAAGACTAACATGAAATCAACAAAACTAATCACCAACTTCAGATGAGCTGCAAATCGAGTGAAATAAAACCACTTTACGAACGATTAGACAAAAGGGTTACCTGAAAAAGGCAGCATCCAAGAAGAATCAAAGGCGATCTACAAAGAGCGCAAAAGAGGGCAATCAAGAAACCCACTTTATTCACATTATCATCGAAATCTCGATCAATTTAGAAACACCCATCAGATTGATTGCAAAATCCGAAAAGGGGTAATGCTAATTGCTGAATAAAGTAAAGATTTGCAAACATATTACAGAAAGAAAAGACGTAAAAAGGAGAAATGTAGAGAGAGAGACGTACGATGAAAAATGGGTTCTTGGAGAAAGATTGTGAATCGTCTGTTTCTATGTTTCTAGGTTTTTGAATGCAGGAATCTCCGGTGATGATGCCATCTGCCATGTTCCAAGTCAAAATGGAAGGAGAAAAAGAATGTCTTCACAATACAAAAAATATCTCTTTCTTTTTTGTATTTCTATCATATTATATGTCAAATTGGCCAATTTTTATTATTATTTTGTGATAGTAAGTTGTATATTTTATTAAGGGTTAAGGTGGTGATGTCACACAATATGAAAGTAATGATTTCGAGGGAGAGATGGATGGTAGTGTTTTGTGAGGCTTAGAGATGGTTTACGGTAATTGAATGTTTACAGACAAACAGACAACGATGAGAACTGTTAAAATTGAATGACAGCGGCGGTGAGGTGATCAGTGGCTACCAACAATGTTCCGGTTGTGGTAGACATGGACAACAATGATGATGGTACCACAAAAACCATAAAAGTTATAAGGTATATTAGTTTAGACCTAACGAAAGTTGTTAATGTTAAATCCTTTTGTATTATAGTATTTATAGTAGAGTTAGGGTGTTATTAAACGTACTCATTCTCTCGTATGTTTAATGGACCTCTCTCTCAATAAAAAGTAATACCTCTCTTATAATTTATAAGAGATGACACGCTTAACACACAAAGAGATTATTTAGCCACTCCCTTATACCTATTATTTTATATTTAGCTATAGTGTTAAGTGTAAAGGATTTTGTATATGTTTATATGTTTGTTTATTACATATTTTAGCTATTAAAACATGAACAAGATTTAACCCTCATAAGTCTACTGTAACCTACCACAAGATGTTGTGAAACCTCGTGAAATGTTCATTGTCCTTAGAACTAATGTGTTTGTAGAGTTAATCATATACTCATATCCATTCATTTTACTTTCTATCTTTAGTTACATGATATTGCTTATTTGAGAACGATTCTACCCCTTTTATATATGTATATTATACATTTATTTGTAAAAATTACGTACAATTCAAGCAACCATCCGTCAAAAGAACATTCATAGAAGGATATAAATTAGTGATAAATCATACGACATTTACTGATAAAAGGACATCATGACGTGTAAGCATGTCTAAAATTGACTAGTTTCGCCTGAAATTATGCGGAACACTACATTGAAGAATTCCTATAATCAAACAAGGTATTATAAAGATATTACCAAGTTCACCCGTGATGATATTCAATGAGACTTTTGAGTAAATTCAACACTATTTACAACGCTTAAATAAGATGGGAAAACATATAATACTTTAAGTATGAATTGCTTATCAAACATTAACGTGGATATATCATTTGTGTTATATAACACTATCAGGTTGACCCGCATGATACGACGGGTGTAAGTGTGTAATACAATCTCTTTTGGAGAGCACAATTTAACCCGGTCTGTCTTAAACACTAATTATTATTGTTATTATTATTATTGGTATTATTATTATTATTAATATTATTATTATTATTACTACTACTACTACTATTACTATTACTATTACTACTTCTATTATTATTACTATTATTATTATTATTATTATCATCATCATCATCATCATCATTATTATCATTACTATTATTACTATACATATTGAATATTATATACTTACGTATTTAAATAAGATAATACTTGATTTAAATAATATTTAGTTATAAAAATTAAAATAATAAATGTAAATGTAAATATAAATATTAATTTAAAGTATTATAAATAAGATAATACTTATTTTAAAAATTAAATACTTTAATATGTGATAAATAATATATTAATTAGAAGAAGTTTATTTAATGAGGACAATTTAGAAATTATTGTATAAAATATGTGTACATTGTGTTTAAAAAGTTATTTTACATGTCCTAAACTTTGAGCAAAATTACAATTGTGTTATTCTCAAATACAAATATATATATATATATATATATATATATATATGGGGAGATCAAATAAAAACCATGTTTATATTTGAAAACCATAAAAACCAAGTTCAACCAATCACATATTTTCCTTTTTAATTTTTTCTTTTTTAATTAGATGGCTATAAATGTAATTTAACCCCTTTAATTTTGGCAGTTACAAATTCCTTAATTATCTCCACAAACAATTAATTTATTGACTATAATTAAATTATTATCTTTTTAGTTTGTAAAGTAGAACACCGTGAACAAAATGAACACTACTGTTACATATATGTAACACCGACGTACATGTAAGTAACACTAATGTTACATTGTGTTATGTATAAGTAACACAAATGTACGTATACATAACACCTGTGTTACGTATATGTAATAGTATGTTGTTATTTAATCTTCACTTATGTTTAGTGGCATTATCACATGTACTTGGATTAATCGTATCCAATTTCAATTATGCTTTCCGTAAAAGTACATATCTCACGTTATGTATTTCTTTTATTTTACATATTTCTTTCACGTTTTGTTGACTAATAAGCTATACATATGTATTTCACGTTTTTGTTGATTAATGAGTTACGTATATGTATCAGTATAAGTTACATATATGTAGGTGTTTATTTTCATATACTATTATTTTTTACTAGCTACATATATGTAGCTTATGAAGTTAAACATATATGCAACACATATAATATTTTTGTAGTAATTAAAAGAAATGAAAGAGAAAACTAGATTAGTAAAGAGGAGAGAGAAACATAATTTTTGGTTTTACCTAAATTACCCTCATTTATTTAAATCTTGTCATTTAAACATTATAATATTTACAATCATGCTACTATTAATATAAACCATTGATTAGGTGTGATCAATGGTTAGATATTGGTTTTTATGACTTTTAATTATAACATAGTTTTTATGGGATCCCTCCCCTATATATATATATATATATATACTAGCTTAACCACCCGTGTGTTACACGGGTTGAAAAACTTAAATTTAAAATAAAGTAAATTACACATACGATCCTTATGTTATGTTAAAATTTTGAATTTGGTACTTAAATTTTAATATTTTTTAAAAAAATTTAACATTTTTTAATATGATTCCTAATATTTTTTTTCTTTTTCATCTATGATTTGAAGTTTTGTTAGTCAACAAATAATAATATTAAAAATTATAAAAATGACATTTTACTCGTATCGACTATCCATTTAATTTACCTTTTAAACTATAGTATTATTTTTATTAAGGAAAGCTTTATATTCTTGTTTTTTTAAAGTTTTTATTATTGAATATTTTTATTATTTCATTATTAATATGTTTATTATATAATAAAATATGTTTTAAATACATGAATAAAAATTTTATAATAACATAATTTATAAAATGTTTGCTTTTAACATGTTTAAATTGTCCATTTTTAAATGTTGTTATTAAAACTGTTTGAAATTTTAAAATTTTTTATAAAACTATTTGTTTTCTAAAGAATTTTTACTTAAACCATTTATTTTTAAATCATATCTAAAAAACAATCACTATTTTAAACATCTTTATTAAAAACAATTCATTTTCAAACAACATTTTTAGTATTTTTTAAGCATTCAATAAACAAATAGTTTTAAAAATAGTATTTAGAAAATTGATAATTATTAAAATTACATTTAAAAAATCAAATGGTTTTAATAAAGAGGATAATGTTTTTAAAAAGTACCTTTAAAAATCAAAAATTTTAAAGAGAGATATTTAAAAAATCAAAATTTTTAGAGAAACATTTAAAAACCTAAACATTCTAAAAAATTTTAAAAATATTTTTTATTTAAATAAAAAGTAAATTACATTAATGATCTTTATAGGTAAAATAGTCATTTTAATAAAAACTTAACATTAGTAACTGAACTAACAAAATAAAGACTATTGATAAAAGATGAATATAACATCTAGGACTATGTTTGAAATTTTAAAAGTTAAAGAAACAAATCTATAATTTCGACCAAACTACAAGAACCATCCATGTAATTTACTCTTTAAAATAAATAGAAACATAAATTATCAGTTATTCTTAATAAGCTTGTAATGCTATGATGTGAATGTCGATTAAATAAATGTATACATGTAAATTAAATAAAAGAATCAAATACATAGTAAAACAATATTAATATTTATAAATATCTAAAAATTTTATTATATATAAATCTTTAACCATATTCAGTGACTAACTTCTCAAACTTATTAAATCATATATTTAGAATATTCTCATGTATTGTAGTATTCTGTAATTAAAAATATAAAAAATTAAGGATATATAGCAAATAAATTTTATAAAATAAACATTATAGGAATAAGATAACAATTCTATTAGTTAAATAATATCTCATCCTCAACCATAATAAACCTAATAGAGTAAGTTTCTACCTTCTTATATACATTGGATGTCTTTATATACGAATCATGGCGTGATATGTCAAGATCTCTTAATAAAGTTACTTTTGATACTGATAATGTCCTGTTGAGCAAGGTAATTTGATAGTTATTTCGTATATTGTTTAAAGATCTTTGATAGTGGAATAACAGTAAACAAAAAATATTTGTTGTATATATATATATAATAAATAATAGTATTATGTTATATAATGCAGATAAATATTATATGATATTGTTAAAATATAGGAGATTTTCAAATTTTAAAACTATTAACCCAAAATACTCGGGTTGATTGTTACCATTAGAATTTAAAAATTATGAACTACTTATGCTCCATTTGAATATTCAAATTGTTAGTTTTAAATTTTAAATTTTAACTAATTAAGTTAGTTATTTTTAGATAAAATATTGGATTGAATTGGATTTTGAATTTGAATTTTAAGGTTTTTAAATTTTTGTTTCTAATATTAATTTTTAAAATCTAATTTTGGAAGTTGTTTAATTAGAAATTAAATGATATTTAAGCATTTTCTTTTAGAAGCATATTGCTAATAAAATGTCACGTGGTAATTGTATGATGTGAAGATGCCATGTGGCAGTGTATTTGCTAAAATCTTACCACGTGGCCAAACCTCTTTTCATTTATTATATATAGAGATGTTATATAATGCAGACAAATATTATATGATATTGTTAAAATATAGGAGATTTTCAAATTTTGAAACTATTAACCCAAAATACTCGGGTTGATTGTTACCATTAGAATTTAAAATTTATAAACTATTTATGCTCCATTTGAATATTCAAATTGTTAGTTTTAAATTTTAAATTTTAACTAATTAAGTTAGTTATTTTTAGATAAAATATTGGAATGAATTGGATTTTGAATTTGAATTTTAAGGTTTTTAAATTTTCGTTTCTAATATTAATTTTTAAAATCTAATTTTGGAAGTTGTTTAATTAGAAATTAAATGATATTTAAGCATTTCCTTTTAGAAGCATATTGCTAATAAAATGCCACGTGGTAATTGTATGATGTGAAGATGCCATGTGGCAGTGTATTTGCTAAAATTTTACCATGTGGTCAAACCTCTTTTCATTTATTATATAAAGAGATGTTATATAATGCAGACAAATATTATACGATATTTTTAAAATATAGGAGATTTTCAAATTTTGAAACTATTAACCCAAAATACTCGGATTGATTGTTACCATTAGAATTTAAAATTTATGAACTACTTATGCTCCATTTGACTATTCAAATTGTTAGTTTTAAATTTTAAAGTTTAACTAATTAAGTTAGTTATTTTTAGATAAAATATTGGATTGAATTGGATTTTGAATTTGAATTTTAAGGTTTTTAAATTTCCGTTTCTAATATTAATTTTTAAAATCTAATTTTCGAAGTTGTTTAATTAGAAATTAAATGATATTTAAGCATTTTCTTTTAGAAGCATATTGCTAATAAAATGCCACGTGACAATTGTATGATGTGAAGATGCCATGTGGCAGTGTATTTGCTAAAATCTTACCACGTGGTCAAACCTCTTTTCATTTATTATATATAGAGATGTTATATAATGCAGACAAATATTATACGATATTTTTAAAATATAGGAGATTTTCAAATTTTGAAACTATTAACCCAAAATACTCGGATTGATTGTTACCATTAGAATTTAAAATTTATGAACTACTTATGCTCCATTTGACTATTCAAATTGTTAGTTTTAAATTTTAAAGTTTAACTAATTAAGTTAGTTATTTTTAGATAAAATATTGGATTGAATTGGATTTTGAATTTGAATTTTAAGGTTTTTAAATTTCCGTTTCTAATATTAATTTTTAAAATCTAATTTTCGAAGTTGTTTAATTAGAAATTAAATGATATTTAAGCATTTTCTTTTAGAAGCATATTGCTAATAAAATGCCACGTGGCAATTGTATGATGTGAAGATGCCATGTGGCAGTGTATTTGCTAAAATCTTACTACGTGGTCAATCCTCTTTTCATTTATTATATATATATACACACACACACACACACACACATATATATATATATACATACATACATATAAACAAACAAACAAACAAACATACCCAGTGTCTCCCGCTGAAGAGCAGGGTCTGGGAGGGGTATATGGTGGCAAGTCTTTCCTCTATCTAGAAAGATAGAGAGACCGCTTCCGAAGAGACCCCCGACTCGTTAACACATGCAATAACAATAACAATCATAATACAACGCATATACAAAGCATATAACAAAGCATATAACAAAGCATATAACAAAGCATATAACAAAGCATATAACAAAGCATAACAAAGCATATAACAAAGCATAACAACGGCAATAACCATCATAATACGAAGCATATAACACAATGATATATATCACAAGAAGAATTAGATAATGCGCATGTAACACCCAAAAAGGATAGATGAGGAAAACTACACCTAACGTGTGGGGTACGGCCATATGTCACCGTATACCCTTCCCACCCACAAAACCCACTAAAAGTCTTAATTTTAATTCTACGCCTCCACTCACTTCTATCCTCTATCATGTTCTCAGAGAAATGCAAGTCCATCATATCTCTCCTAATAACCTCGTCCCAAGTCAACCTAGGTCTACCTCTGCTCCTCCTACCCTCTAAGCTGATATTCTCTACTGCTCGGACTGGTGCTGCCATCGTTCTCCTCTTCACGTGCCCAAACCATCTTAATCTTCCCTCTCTTATTTTTTCTGTGATACACGCCACCTCTAGCCTCTGACGAAAGACGTCGTTTCTTATCCGATCCAATCTTGTGTGTCCACACATCCACCTCAGCATTCGCATTTCTGCGACCTCTATTTGTCTCTCGTGCGATTTCTTTATGGCCCAACAGTCTGTGCCGTATAACATAGCTGGACGTACTGCCACTCTGTAGAATTTTCCCTTTAGTTTTGCCGGGAACCTCTTATCACACAAAATCCCTGATGCTGCTCTCCACTTGCACCATCCTGATTGTATACGATGTGCTACATCGCTGTGTATCTCTCCATCTTCCTGTACGTACGAGCCAAGGTATTTGAACCTAGACGTCCGGGGGACCGCCATGCCTTGGATACTGATTTGGGTGTCCTCTTCGGCCTCACCACTAAAGTTACAATGCATGTATTCTGTCTTAGCGCGACTTATCCTTAAGCCCCTGCGTTCTATTGCTGCTCTCCACTGTTCTAATCTCTCGTTAAGCACCGTCCTAGATTCTGATATTAAGACAATATCATCCGCAAACAGCATACACCATGGGACTGGCTGTTGTATAGACTTGGTCATCTCGTCCAACACCACTGTGAAGAGGAATGGGCTCAATGCCGATCCTTGGTGGAGTCCTACTTCCACCGGGAAGTAGTCTGTGTCTCCGACAGGTGCTCGTACACATGTTTTTGCCCCGTCATACATATCCTTTATTATTTTGATATACCTTTCTGGTACCTTTCTAAGTTGTAGACTTTCCCAGATGAGTTTCCGCGGCACACTGTCATATGCTTTTTCTAGGTCAATGAATACCATATGCAGGTCTCTTTTCTTTTCTATATATTTCTCCATTATCCTCCTTATGACGTGTATAGCTTCTGTTGTAGAGCGGCCTGGCATAAATCCAAATTGGTTTACCGCTATCTGAGTTTCTCGTCTAATTCTCGTGTCAACAATTCTTTCCCATAGCTTCATCGTGTGACTCAATAGCTTTATTCCCCTGTAATTTGCGCAACATTGGACATCTCCTTTTTTCTTATATATGGGGACTATGACACTGCTTCTCCACTGCTCTGGCATCTTTCCTGTCTTAAAGATAGTGTTGAATAAGTCCGTTAGCCATTGTAGGCCCTCATCTCCTAGGCACTTCCACACTTCAATCGGGATGTTGTCTGGCCCCACCGCCTTAGCCCTTCCCATTTTCTTCAAAGCTCTCTTAACTTCATCGACTGTGATGCTTCTACAATAACACTTGTTTTGTTGCGTCGTTTGAGTTGTTTCGTCGATCTCCGTTTGTTGATTACGGTTCGTTATGTTGAAAAGGTTATCGAAGTAAGTGTTCCATCTCCCCTTGATGTCTTTCTCCCTCACCAAGACCTTTCCATCCGCGTCCTTTATAAACTTCACCGATCTCAAGTCCTGTCTACTACGTTCCCTTGCCTTGGCAATCTTAAACATGTCATGTTCACCCTCTTTCGTCTCTAATCGCTTATACATCCTCTCGTATGCTGTGTTCTTTGTCTCTGACACAGACTTTTTCGCCTCTCGTTTTGCCTCTTTGTATTTATCTTTTAGCTTTGTTCGTTCTTCCTCATTATTACAGCGTAAAAGCTCTCTAAAACTTTGTTGTTTAATTCTTATCTTCTCCTGTACATCTTCGTTCCACCACCAGGATTCCTTGTGACCGATTTTCCTATTTGTTGTATGTAACGACCCGAATATCGTATTATGTAATTAAAACACAATTAATGTATCATGTGTTAAATATATTAAATATTTAAGACTTAACTAGAAAATTTCTAGTTAGTTAATAGTGTTGGAAAATGAAAAATGATAACTAGAGGGGTGGATCTTGCCAATAGAGGAAAACTTAAACATGGATATGTATGGTTTGCCATACATTTGGTGAGCATCTTTTGCTCATTCCCGTTCTTCACACAAGAGGAGAAGAGAAAAGGGTTTTGGTCATCTCAAGCTCAAATTGTTGGTGATTCAAGTGCAAGATCCGAAATTGAACCCTAGAAATCATTCTTCATCTCATCAAGAGCTACAAGTAAGTGTTAATTGTTGTTCTTGAGGTGTAAAATCGTCACCCACATGATGGGTGTAGAAATTGGTGGTTTAAACATGAAATCCTAGTGTTATAGTGCTAGATGATCATGTGTATGTGTGTATTATAGTAACTAGATGTGTAATTTCTCCTAAATTGAAGGTTTACATGAACCATGGAAATGGGTTTAGTTACTAGAAGGTTAAACTAAGGATTCTTCATGTAAACTAGTTGCTAGTTGTAGAATCCATGTTCATTCTTGTAGAAATGTGATTATGTGCATAACACTTGGTTGAAAATTGATGAATAACATGTGTGTTATGTGATTTGGGTGTAAAACTAGCTTGATGATGTTTAAAAGCTAGTAAATAACCAATGTGTTAAGTTATGCACATAAGGTGTTTGATGAAATGCCTAAATGAGATGAAAAACATGAATGAATCACTTAATTGCAAGAAATGTGCAATGTGAAAGCCTAGATTGTAGGTTAAGTGTGATAAATGGTCAAATAGACCATATGTGTGATTAAATGAATGTTATGTGTTAAATGAGTCCTTAAAATGGTAATAGGAAGTGGTGTGGCAAGCGGATCCAAGGGAACCGGCAAAGAACACGTTTGATTGACCACTTAAACCTTCCGGACTCAAGGTAAGACATTCTTTAAATTGAGCATAACAAAATAACGGCATGAGTCACAATGTGTGTGACCATGTGCTTACAAGCTCAAACAAAAATGAAAACCATGTTTAAAAAGGATAAATAGTTGACTTGCACCGTATGTGAGCTTCTATGACAAATGATTCACGACGTGCGTGAACATAAAGGAAAATAACACTTAGGTGTTATACCACATGATTGTGGAACAGAACGAGTCACAACGTGTGTGACCGTCCCATGAAAATGGGAAGAAAAGAACAAACCCGGATTAAAGTGATTCACATCGTGTGTGAACACTAGGGTAAAGGGTTATTCCTACGATTTGCAATGTGTGTGAACGTTGGGTAACGCCGGAACAGAACGAGTCACAACGTGTGTGACCGTCCCATGAAAATGGGAAGAAAGGACAAACCCGGATTAAAGTGATTCACATCGTGTGTGAACACTAGGGTAAGGGGTTATCCCTACGATTTGCAATGTGTGTGAACGTTGGGTAACGCCAAGGAAAGCGGTCGTTCGTGAAAGAATGGCAAACCGCTCAATAAAATGGGATTTGACCCTATAAGGGGCAAATTCGGTGTAAAAAGGAAAATTTGCGTTATGATAGGCAAATGGGATGGGTTGGGTCTAAGAACTCACCAAACATATGTAATATGTTATAATAGACCGGTTCCATGGTTGTCGGGACGGTCGGTAGCTCTAAAGAATAAATGAACCATAATTGGGTTAATTAAGGAATTAAATACCAAACAATTCAAAAATTTTTGGTATATTGCCAAGAGTCGGGTTAGACTCGTTGAAACTCCGTGGGAATCACATATATGATTAAATATGTTATTTCTAGGTGTCTGGAACAATCGGGATCAAAAGGGGTGGCTCGGAAACGCGAAACAACCTTTAACGGGTCAAAAATATGGACTATGTTGCAGGTACCACCGTAACTTACGGTGTCTACCGTAAGTTACGGTAGGTTCTGGGTGAAAAATGCTATCGTACAGCAGAAAAATACCACCGTAACATGAGCTGGGGCCACCGTAACTTACGGTGGCTACCGTAAGTTACGGTGGGCCCTGTTCCCAGTTTTTGTCGGTTGTCGTTTTAATGCGTTCCGAGTCCGTTTAAAACCCCCGTAAAGACCCGAAATGAATGTTAGAATGTACTTACTTAGTTCCTATGAACTAATGGATGTCTAAACGTGTGTTTACAGGTGTTACGGGACCGGAAGGCTAAAGTGATCGATGGGGCATACAAGGATCGAACGGGACTTGCATACGCGTTTCTTTTGTAGAAATTAATTCGTTAACATTATTTTGAAACTTCTTGTCACGTGTTAATGTAAATGAGTTGTTAAACTTCATTCTTGAGTGTCGGTTGACACGAAACACGTATTTTGGAAGTTAAAAGTTAATGAAATTTTCTGGGACCAATTTCCGCATGATTAATTAACTTAAACGGATCCTTTGGAGGTCCGGGTGTTACAAGTTGGTATCAGAGCCAAAGGTTTGAGAGATTCAAGTGCGTCGCGAACACTTGGACTCAAACTTTTGAGCTCTAGATATGAGAAATGCAAGCGTTCGATCCAAGAAGCCGATCACTGAGCCTAAAGGTACAAGGTTAGTGTGCCGTTATAAACGTAACAGGATTGACACATGTATGATATATGTATGATATATGTATGATATATGTATGATGTGAATCATATGAATTGATTGAACCTAGCTTCTTGACTTAAGTTTGGAATAATGGAACTAAGAAGGCATCCGTGTGGTGAGCTTGTTGCTAGGCCTGGCCAGTCTAACAACAATCGAAGGCACGCGAATGGATTCTTAGGGATGTTGTTTTAAACTTAAGGATGGAAATGGGTATTGTGTGAATAGGGTTAGGCCCTAGTGATAGTAGAATCATAAGCATCGGTGTATATGCTATAGATTACGTACATGGTACTAACGCAAAGGTAAATTGTCACAGTCTTAGGTCATGGCTGGTGACGATCACGTGATCAATATAGAGAATCACGAGACCCATCCCGATGATGCAACACGGGAAATGGTCAAGGAAGAAGTTGGCAAGGCTTTTGAGGCTTTATTGCCGGGCTACATCGAGGATGTACGCAGAGATCTACGGGATCTCATTCAACAAGAGTTTGTGGCGCTGAAGGCTGACAAAGAAACTGAAAGGCCAACAAAGAAAGTGACCTATAAGGAGTTCGTTGCATGCAACCCTACAACGTTCAAGGGTGAGGTAGATCCACTACTTAGTCAAAGGTGGATCAAAGATATGGAAAGTGCATTTGAAACCTCACACTGTGAAGAATCTGATGAAGTGAGGTTTGCTGCAAGCCAACTCCGGGAACGAGCTAAAGACTGGTGGGAATTGCAACGGGATGAGAAGGGGCGGGAAGGTATCAAAAGTATGACTTGGGAAGAATTTAAGAAGTTGTTCACAAAGCGGTTTTGTCCACAAGCCGCTATCAACAGAATAGCAGAAGAATTCTTACAGTTACGACAAAAAGATGAAAGTATTGATACCATCACGGCCATCTTCTACGACAAAGCCAAGTTTTGCCCACAGTTGCTCCAGGATGAAAGAATGTGGATTAACCACTACTATGGCATGTTGAGTGCCAAGTATCGAGAGTTTCTTACACCGTCCAAATGTGAAACTCTAGCGGAGCTTATCGATTGTGCTAGGGATCGAGAAGCGGAATTGAAAAGACAAGTTGATCGTGGGGAGAAGCGTGCGGCTGAAACGGAGACGGGTTCGTCTAAGAAAGCCAAGATTTCATCTTCATCAAACAAGTTTGGGAACGACAAAGACTCCAAACATTGCAAGATTTGTAAAAAGAAGCATGGGGGAGTTTGTAGATATGGATCTAAAAATTGCTTCAAGTGTGGAAAGTCGGGTCATTCGACATCTCAATGCACAAGCCCGTTAAGTGTGTGCTACAACTGTTACAAACCGGGCCACAAGAAGAGCGAATGTCCGGAACTAAAGAAGGATGGTACAAGTCAATCCTCGGTTGCTCAAGGTTCGGGGAAAAAGGGTGATGGAGGAAAAGCTAAGGCGAGAACTTTCTTGATTACGGCTGAAGAAGCCAAATCTATAGCCGACGTCGTGACGGGTACCTTTCTCGTCAACTCACTACCTGCTTATGTGCTATTTGACTCGGGTGCTAATAGATCGTTTGTTTCGGTTAAATTTGCGAGTCATTTTTCCATGGTGTTAGACAACTTACCTAGTCCTTTAGAGATTGAGGTAGCGGATTCAAAAACGTTCTTAGTGTTCAACGTTTATCGAAATTGCATACTTACCATCGAAGGTGAGGATTATTCGGTCGACTTGATACCCATGACACTCGGGGAGTTCGATGTAGTAATTGGTATGGATTGGCTTTCCATGTACCACGCCAATATAGTTTGCAATCGCAAGTGCATCCAATTGATATCTCCGAGTGGTTATGAGGTAATAATCCAAGGTGCAAAACGCGGTGGCGTAGCCTTGTGTTCTTTGGCCAAAGCAATGAAATACATGAGTCATGGAGGACAATCGTTCCTAGCCTATGTAATAGACACGGAAACGAAAGTTCAAGTGTTGGAAGATATTCCGGTTGTTCGGGATTTTCCAGATGTCTTTCCGGAGGATTTGCCGGGAGTCCCACCGGAACGGGAGGTCGAGTTTCGAATCGACCTAACCCCGGGAGCTAAACCCATTGCAAGGGCTCCCTATCGCTTGGCGCCATCGGAGCTCCAAGAGTTAATGACACAATTGCAAGATCTTTTAGACAAGGGGTTCATACGTCCGAGTACTTCGCCATGGGGAGCACCGGTTCTTTTCGTGAAAAAGAAGGATGGAAGTCTTCGGATGTGTATCGACTATAGAGAGTTGAACAAGGTGACGGTTAAGAACCGTTACCCATTACCTAGGATTGATGACCTATTCGATCAGTTGCAAGGTGCATCGTGGTTTTCGAAAATCGACTTACGGTCGGGTTATCATCAGTTGAAGGTAAAGGAAGAAGACATCCCCAAGACGGCATTTCGTACTAGATACGGACATTATGAGTTCCTTGTGATGTCTTTCGGGTTGACAAACGCCCCGGCGGCATTCATGGATTTGATGAATAGGGTGTGCCGACCCATGTTAGACCGATCTGTCATTGTATTCATAGATGATATCCTTATTTATTCTAAAAATGAAGGTGATCATGCTTGCCACTTACGTGAAGTTCTCGAAACGCTTCGTCGGGAGAAATTGTTCGCAAAACTCTCCAAGTGTGCCTTTTGGTTGCGAGAGGTACAATTCTTGGGTCATGTGGTAAACTCGGAGGGTATACACGTAGACCCCACAAAGATTCACGCGGTGACCAAATGGAGTCCACCCAAGACTCCCACGGAGATTAGAAGCTTTCTTGGGTTAGCCGGATATTATCGGAGATTCATTCAAGACTTTGCTAAGATTGCTTCTCCTTTAACCAAGCTTACCAAGAAAGAGGTGAAGTTCCTATGGGGTGAAGAGCAAGAGAAAGCCTTTCAAGAGTTAAAGTCGAAATTGACTCAAGCTCCGGTTTTGTCTTTACCCGAGGGAACCGACGATTTTGTGGTATACTCGGATGCTTCCTACTCCGGTTTGGGTTGCGTTCTAATGCAAAGGGGCAAGGTGATTGCTTATGCCTCGAGACAACTGAAAGTGCATGAAAAGAACTACCCAACCCATGATCTTGAACTAGCCGCGGTGGTGTTCGCGTTAAAGATTTGGAGGCATTATCTATATGGTGTAAAGTGTACGATTTACACGGACCATAAGAGTTTAAAGTACTTCTTTACGCAAAAGGAGTTAAACATGAGACAAAGGCGGTGGATGGAATTGCTAAAGGATTATGATTGTGAAATCCTATATCATCCGGGAAAGGCCAATGTCGTGGCTGACGCCTTGAGTCGAAAGGAGGATCATACTCCTATCAAAATAACCGCAATGAAGATAACCGTTATATCCGAAGTGGTTGAACGAATCAAGGAAGCACAAACTGAAGCGCTAAAGGAAGAAAATTTGAAGAAAAATCGAATCAAAGGTCAAACTCAAAACTTGGAAGATGATAGTCAAGGATTGAAAACAAGATGGGGTCGGGTTTGGATACCACCTACTTGTACCTTGAAGAGTGATCTATTGGATGAAGCCCATAAATCCAAGTATTCAATTCACCCGGGAGCGACTAAGATGTATAGAGACCTTCGGGTTAACTATTGGTGGCCGGGCATGAAACGCGATATTGTCAAATACGTGGAGAAATGCTTAACTTGTTTGCAAGTGAAGGCGGAACATCAAAAACCTCAGGGTGAATTGCAACCGTTGGATATTCCGGAATGGAAATGGGAAAAGATAACAATGGATTTGATTACTAAACTTCCAAGGACGAAGAAAGGGTACGATGCGATATGGGTTGTTGTCGATCGATTGACCAAGAGCGCTCATTTCCTTCCTATTCGTGAGACTTACAATTCGGAGAAAATGGCGGAGGTTTACGTGAACGAAATAGTGTCACGACACGGGGTGCCCGTGTCGATTGTGTCCGATAGAGACACACGGTTTACTTCCAAGTTTTGGAGGAAATTTCAAGCGGAGATGGGGACAAAGCTATTGCTAAGCACGTCATACCATCCCCAAACCGACGGACAAAGTGAAAGAACCATTCAAACATTAGAAGATATGCTACGAGCGTGTGTTCTTGACTTTGGGGGTAGTTGGGATAAGTATTTGCCTTTGGCGGAATTTTCTTACAATAATAGCTACCACTCCACCATCGAGATGCCTCCGTATGAAGCTTTATATGGAAGAAAATGCCGAACTCCCATTTGTTGGGGAGAAATTGGTCCACGGGAACTCGCGGGCCACGATACGATAATGAATACGGATGAAAAGATTAAGCAAATCCGTGCTCGCATGAAGGCGGCGCAAGACCGTCAGAAAGCTTATGCGGATAAGCGTAGACGACCCATCGAGTTTGAGGTGGGAGATTTGGTTTTGTTAAAGGTTTCCCCATGGAAGGGTATTATACGATTCCGGAAGCGGGGAAAGTTGAGTCCGAGGTTTATCGGGCCGTTTAAAATCATCGCACGTGTGGGTAAAGTTGCTTACCGGTTGGAATTGCCGGAAGAGCATCAAGGAATTCACAACACGTTCCATGTATCTTACCTGAGGAAGTGTTTGGCTGACGAGTCGGCCTATGTCCCGTACGAGGATTTGGAAGTTGATGACAGATTGAACTATATCGAGAAGCCGGTGGCTATCTTGGATAGAAAGGTCAAGCAACTGAGAAACAAGACACTCAATCAGGTGAAGGTGCAATGGAAGAATCGTAAAGGATCCGATGCCACTTGGGAGTCGGAAGATGAAATGAGGAAGTCTTATCCTCATCTATTTGATTAGTATGTAAAGTTTCGGGGACGAAACTCTCTTTAGAGGGAGAGACTTGTAACGACCCGAATATCGTATTATGTAATTAAAACACAATTAATGTATCATGTGTTAAATATATTAAATATTTAAGACTTAACTAGAAAATTTCTAGTTAGTTAATAGTGTTGGAAAATGAAAAATGATAACTAGAGGGGTGGATCTTGCCAATAGAGGAAAACTTAAACATGGATATGTATGGTTTGCCATACATTTGGTGAGCATCTTTTGCTCATTCCCGTTCTTCACACAAGAGGAGAAGAGAAAAAGGGTTTTGGTCATCTCAAGCTCAAATTGTTGGTGATTCAAGTGCAAGATCCGAAATTGAACCCTAAAAATCATTCTTCATCTCATCAAGAGCTACAAGTAAGTGTTAATTGTTGTTCTTGAGGTGTAAAATCGTCACCCACATGATGGGTGTAGAAATTGGTGGTTTAAACATGAAATCCTAGTGTTATAGTGCTAGATGATCATGTGTATGTGTGTATTATAGTAACTAGATGTGTAATTTCTCCTAAATTGAAGGTTTACATGAACCATGGAAATGGGTTTAGTTACTAGAAGGTTAAACTAAGGATTCTTCATGTAAACTAGTTGCTAGTTGTAGAATCCATGTTCATTCTTGTAGAAATGTGATTATGTGCATAACACTTGGTTGAAAATTGATGAATAACATGTGTGTTATGTGATTTGGGTGTAAAACTAGCTTGATGATGTTTAAAAGCTAGTAAATAACCAATGTGTTAAGTTATGCACATAAGGTGTTTGATGAAATGCCTAAATGAGATGAAAAACATGAATGAATCACTTAATTGCAAGAAATGTGCAATGTGAAAGCCTAGATTGTAGGTTAAGTGTGATAAATGGTCAAATAGACCATATGTGTGATTAAATGAATGTTATGTGTTAAATGAGTCCTTAAAATGGTAATAGGAAGTGGTGTGGCAAGCGGATCCAAGGGAACCGGCAAAGAACACGTTTGATTGACCACTTAAACCTTCCGGACTCAAGGTAAGACATTCTTTAAATTGAGCATAACAAAATAACGGCATGAGTCACAATGTGTGTGACCATGTGCTTACAAGCTCAAACAAAAATGAAAACCATGTTTAAAAAGGATAAATAGTTGACTTGCACCGTATGTGAGCTTCTATGACAAATGATTCACGACGTGCGTGAACATAAAGGAAAATAACACTTAGGTGTTATACCACATGATTGTGGAACAGAACGAGTCACAACGTGTGTGACCGTCCCATGAAAATGGGAAGAAAAGAACAAACCCGGATTAAAGTGATTCACATCGTGTGTGAACACTAGGGTAAAGGGTTATTCCTACGATTTGCAATGTGTGTGAACGTTGGGTAACGCCGGAACAGAACGAGTCACAACGTGTGTGACCGTCCCATGAAAATGGGAAGAAAGGACAAACCCGGATTAAAGTGATTCACATCGTGTGTGAACACTAGGGTAAGGGGTTATCCCTACGATTTGCAATGTGTGTGAACGTTGGGTAACGCCAAGGAAAGCGGTCGTTCGTGAAAGAATGGCAAACCGCTCAATAAAATGGGATTTGACCCTATAAGGGGCAAATTCGGTGTAAAAAGGAAAATTTGCGTTATGATAGGCAAATGGGATGGGTTGGGTCTAAGAACTCACCAAACATATGTAATATGTTATAATAGACCGGTTCCATGGTTGTCGGGACGGTCGGTAGCTCTAAAGAATAAATGAACCATAATTGGGTTAATTAAGGAATTAAATACCAAACAATTCAAAAATTTTTGGTATATTGCCAA
This sequence comes from Flaveria linearis, assembly GCA_024085815.1. Classification (NCBI taxonomy): domain Eukaryota; kingdom Viridiplantae; phylum Streptophyta; class Magnoliopsida; order Asterales; family Asteraceae; genus Flaveria; species Flaveria linearis. Next base: position 11,126,757 of record CM044009.1, read on the forward strand.
GAGTCGGGTTAGACTCGTTGAAACTCCGTGGGAATCACATATATGATTAAATATGTTATTTCTAGGTGTCTGGAACAATCGGGATCAAAAGGGGTGGCTCGGAAACGCGAAACAACCTTTAACGGGTCAAAAATATGGACTATGTTGCAGGTACCACCGTAACTTACGGTGTCTACCGTAAGTTACGGTAGGTTCTGGGTGAAAAATGCTATCGTACAGCAGAAAAATACCACCGTAACATGAGCTGGGGCCACCGTAACTTACGGTGGCTACCGTAAGTTACGGTGGGCCCTGTTCCCAGTTTTTGTCGGTTGTCGTTTTAATGCGTTCCGAGTCCGTTTAAACCCCCGTAAAGACCCGAAATGAATGTTAGAATGTACTTACTTAGTTCCTATGAACTAATGGATGTCTAAACGTGTGTTTACAGGTGTTACGGGACCGGAAGGCTAAAGTGATCGATGGGGCATACAAGGATCGAACGGGACTTGCATACGCGTTTCTTTTGTAGAAATTAATTCGTTAACATTATTTTGAAACTTCTTGTCACGTGTTAATGTAAATGAGTTGTTAAACTTCATTCTTGAGTGTCGGTTGACACGAAACACGTATTTTGGAAGTTAAAAGTTAATGAAATTTTCTGGGACCAATTTCCGCATGATTAATTAACTTAAACGGATCCTTTGGAGGTCCGGGTGTTACATTGTAGTCCCAAGCGTTTCTTTAGCTGCTTGAATGACTCTAGTTGCCATAGCCTCCCACTTTTGGTTTGCGTCTTCCTGTGGCTCACTCGGGTTCATTGGTATGATTTTATCTCTAAAGATGGTAATCTTTTCGTCTTTGAGTTGTCCCCATCTGATCGTAGGTCTACTTCCTTAGTTGGTTGGACACTTGCTCTCTTGAGTCGTATATCTGCCACCAACATGTGATGTTGAGTGACTAATGTCTGTCCCGGTATTGTCTTGCAGTCCTTCCACGAGCTACGATCTTCTCTCCTCATCAGCAAATAATCTATCTGTGTGTGTCTCCCGCCGCTGCTAAACGTAATTAGATGCGATTCTCTTTTCTTGAAAAACGAATTTATGATGCCTAGTTCATGCGCTAATGCAAAGTCAAGAAGCTCCCTACCGACGTCATTCCTCAGACCATACCCAAAACCTCCATGTACCAACGGGAAATGATCGTTGTCCTTACCGATATGCCCATTAAAATCTCCTCCTATGAATATTTTTTCTTCTCGGGTATGTCTCCCATAACGTGATCTAAACTCTCCCAGAACTTCTTTCTTTCCGTATCCCCTAGTCCAACTTGCGGTGTATACGCACTAACTACAGCCACTACCTCGTCTCCTATTACTATCCTTAACAACATCAGTCTATCATCGATTCTTCTAACCTCCACTACATTATCCTGAAGTTCTTTAACTACTAAAAAACCTACTCCATTTTTTGTTCCATCTGACCCTGAGTACCATAGCTACATATATATATATATACATAAATACATACATACATACATATATATATATACATAAATACATACATACATACATATATATATATACAATACATACATACATACATATATATATACATACATACATACATACATATATATATGCATAAATACATACATACATACATATATATATACATAAATACATACATACATACATATATATATACATAAATACATACATACATACATACATACATACATACATACATACATACATACATACATACATACATACATACATACATACATACATACATACATACATACATACATACATACATACATACATACATACATACATACATACATACATACATACATATACATATATATATATATATATATATATATATATATATATATATATATATATAATACATACATATAAAATTCAGCATTTAGATTCTAATATTTCGTTTACTAAAAATCATTTCTTCATCGTGAAGTTAATCATAAACTTTGTGAAAAGCTTGAACATCCTTAGCAATATTGTGTTACTTCTGATTGCTCTAAACTATTTCTTACCCAAATTTAATACCATCTGAAAACTCAAAAATATATTTAGAATTGCAAGAACTTGTATCAACATATAATTTTTTATGTGTTTTATATAGGAAATTATTGAAATATAATATTTAAACGTCTCTCTTGCAAGTCAAAAAGAAAACAATGAACGAATTTCTAACCTTATGTGTAGGTCACATATAGATATAGTATCTACACATGTATAGTTAAATAACTAAAAAATTTTAAAGCATTATTTTGATATTTTTTTATGTTACCATTCCGATGATTTTTAACGTATATAACATATAAAAATATGTGTTAAAATAGAAAAATTTTAAAATATAAACTAATAATATTAGGGGCTGTTTGATTTCGGCTGACCCAGTTGACTGGCTGACTCGGTCAGTGGGTCAGCCTGTTTGATGTGCGTAAAACTCTAGCTGACCGGGTCCATAACATCTGACCCAGACCCCAAATTTCACAAAGCTGACCCATTCAAGAACCCCACCTGCGCGACCCCCTCCCCTGCGCGACCCCCTCCCCTGCGCGAACCCCGTTCGGCCGTCGCCCCTTCGCTAGTACCCCCGTTCGGTCGTCGCCCCTTCGCCAGTCGCAACCCTCCCCTGTGCGACCCCCTCCTCGGTCGTCGCCCCCCCTTGGCCAATCGCACCCCTCCCCTGGGTTTTCGTTTTCTGACAACAATCTCTGATTTTCCGGCGATGGTGGTTGTGGTGGTGGCGGATTTCAGCCGTGAGCGGCGGTCGGCGATGAAGGTTTTGAGGTGAAAGGGTTCTTGTTCTTCTTGAGCGGCGATTGACAGTGGTGTAGGTGCTTATGACCTATGATTATTATTTAAGATTTTGAGGGGATTTATGGGTGTTGATGAGTAAACATGAAAAAGAAGAAATTAGAAAAATGTTTATAAATTAAAGTATATTTTTTTAACATTCAGTCAGATATTGAATCAAACAGCCAAGTTTCAGTCAGACGCATACCCAGTCAGAACTTCTAACTGGGTCAGCTTCTGACTCAGTCAGATCTTACCCAGTCAGTGTAATCAAACAACCCATAATCCTCTCAAATTTTTTGATACCAGTTTTGATGATTTCTAATGTATATGACGTATAAAAATATGTGTTAAAAGTATAATCAATTTAAAATGTGAATTAATAATATTAGTTCTCTCAAATCTCAAGATATTTAAAAGTTTTTAAATAATCATTACCCATCTTACACATAAAAACCACTTTTCATTTGCCAGGGAGTAAGACATTCATCATAATACTTCATTCAAACTTGTCTTCTGAAACCTTAGGGCGGTGGGGGCGCTCGCGTTGTGGGCACACGGCGGGGGCCAGCGTCGCGTGATAACACAGCCGACAGTCCCCCCACGCCATGAATCCCCCTAGCCGTGCTACACTCCATCGCCGTGCCACACCCCCACAAAACCCCCCACAATTGACCGTTGAACGGTCATTTTTTTACCGTTGTGGAGCTACACCACACCCACCCCACCCCAACAGCTATAATGCCATTTAAAAAATAGTTTACACTATAAATACTAATCTTAAACTTACGAAATTTACAACATTCTAATATATTTCTTATCTTCTCTTATACAAATTCACATTAAACTTTCAAAAAACAAATCCCACCAAAAATCCTCAAATCCCAAGGCCAAACATCCAAAAAATATAGACCGAAGGTGCAGTCGGGTCTTAGTGAACCGGCGTCTTCTACCCATGCGTTCAACCTACCACCATCGCATACAACGGATTGGTTTCATAATCATTATGAACCCCCTACCATCGCTCAGCCCAACTATGCCCCAATTTCAAAACTCGTCACAATTTTCTTACTACACCAACATCCCAAACCGTTTTCAAAACTCACCTCAATACGTACAATAAGAAGAAACCGAAGAAAATGAAGAAGAAGATAACGAATCGTTTGATGATTTTCAAGTTTACGAAAGCTCCATTGTTAAAACAATTATAACTGTTACTTGTTACTTTACAGACCAATTAATATATGTACAATTATATTGATATATATTATGTTTATGATTTTTGACGTATAGTTGATTTTTAAGTAACATAAAAAATATAAAATATTTACTCGTTCTCCTGTGTCCTATATACATTGACAAGTTTGCTGATTTTTTTTATAATTTTGTTCAAAAGCTTATAAGGTCTATTAACTAAATAGACTAGAGAACAAGTAAACAACCTTCTCACATAACTAAACAAATGGTATGTAACTAGAACCGAATGGTTATAAAAGTTTAGATATCAAAACATCAGTCAGTTTGATTTAACTAATTATAAGATGGTACTTGCTAACAGTATATTGTTAACTAGATTAAAACCCATGTAATACAATAGTTAAATAAAAATCTTAAATTAATAGTTATTTATTAATATATAAAAATAAAAATAATAATAAATTTCTTTTTGTGATAAAATGTTATTGAAATGACGTATAATAGTTAATTTACGTAATAAAACAATAATAATATTTTTTCAAACTTTTATCTTTAAAAAATTTCCGCTTCAAAAAATTATTTTTTAAACACTTCAAATTTTTTTAAAAATACTTTTTAAACAATGTCTTTTTTTACAAGTCCTGTGCATTAAAACTTCATATTTCTTAAAACTTTAATTAAAAAAATATTTTTATAATAAATAGAAACATGTTTTTAAATTATCAAAATATTTATAATTTGAAAAGTGTATTAAATATATAATTAACATTTAACGTATTATTAGATGGTTAACTCTTATTCTGGTAATAACATATGTACAATGCATATGTGGAGTGATTAAAAAAAATGGAGTAAATTACGCTTTTCGTCCCTGTGGTTTGGTGGTTATAACCATTTTCATCCAATAGTTTAAAAACGCCCGATTTAACCACTATGATTTAAGATTTGTCACAATTAAGTCCAAACCGTTAACTCCATCCAATTTCTCCGTTAATTTTTTAGAAAAAGACCAAAATACCCTTGGATTAAAACTGTTACTGTAATACACACATATCTATATCTATATATATATATCACTCTCCTTTCTCAATCATAATCAAGTTCAACAACATAAATGATAAAACTCAGCTTCTTCAACTCAAAGTTTTATCTGTTTTACGCATTGTATTTCAAGCAACTTAAACTGCACAAATTCATCAAGAAATCGAATTGATTGAACACCCAACAAACATAATCAAACCCACAAGATAAAGATTGAAAAAGATTCAACCTTTTGGCTCTTTTGGGGTCAATCAACGCAAGTTCAGCTAATTTATCAGGTGCAAGAGCTTTCTTCGAGTTATCCAACATCAAATCCCCTTCAAACGACGACGCATTAGACCCATCAATCGGACTAAACCCTAACACCCCATTGAAGAAATCACCGTCGACAGACAAACTCCTCATCCGATTGGCGGTCTCCGGTGGCCTACTCGCCGGAGATCTAGCGGCGTTGACTTCCGACGCTCCCCCTCCGACTTCGACGACGAGTCGCCGGGGGCGTCGGAGGAACCTGTGAACCAACAAACTAGAATCGAACCTCCAATCACCTGCAAACAGCCAATCACCTGTGCAACACCATCGACCGCAACCCCAATCTTCTTCCCTTGCCGAACTTCGAACTCCATCAAAGAACCCCAATCTTTGAAATCTTTAACCGAAATCATAGATTTTGGGTTCACGGAGAGAGAATCGAGAGTGAGAGTAGAGAAAAACATCGGCGATTGAGCTGCGATTGAGCTTTGATCGGTGTTGTGGTGGTGCGATGGAGGCGATGGTGGTGTGGAAATCTGTAAAATCGTGAACATGGTGGCTAGAAGGTGGTGTGGAGGCGGTAAGGGAGGGGAGGAGGAGGGGGAGGGGTGGTGATGGTGGATGGTGCGGCGGTGGCATGGGGATGGCGGCTGTGGCAGGGGATGGTGGCGGTGGCAAGGGGATGGTGGCGGTGGCAAGGGGGAAGGGGTGAAGAAGGTAAGTGGAGAGAGAGTGTGAGTGTGGATATATTTATATATGTACATTTTTTTTACATATAAGACCAAGGGTAAATTTGTCTTTTTACACCTACTTAACAGAAAAAATGGATGGCCGTTAGTGTTCTGGACTTAATTGTGACAAATCTTAAACCATAGTGGTTAAATCGGGCGTTTTTAAACTATTGGATGAAAATGGTTATAACCACCAAACCACAGGGACGAAAAGCGTAATTTACTCAAAAAAATGACACGTGACATATAGACATTTTACTTTATTAAAAGAGTAAAATGTTATTTTCGTTTCTGATTTTTTAGAATTTGCCAATTCAATCCAAATTTTTTTTGTCATTCCAGTCACTATAGTTTACAAAATGTTGCCATTTACATCCACTCAACTAACTCCGTTAAGATCTCCGCTAAATATGATGGTTATTTAGTCTTTTTCAACGCCGTAATTATCCAATTAAAATAAAATAATCAATTAATATTTAATTAAAATAAAAAAACATATGAAGCGACTAGTGAGACCAGACGCTTCGATTTAAAAGTTTTGATTAACTCTAAATTATGTTGTTCAATTGAGGTCCGCTGTGACATTTCAATTGATATTTAATGTTTTGTTTGAAAGTGCACCGTTGTTCGATTAATATATATTGTTGTCACATTTTGTTTAATTGAGGTCTATTGTTGTCACGTAACATGACAATATCAGATCTCAATCAAACAAAACGTGACAACAGCAGACCTCAATCCCACAGTAAATCTCAATCGAATAAATATACATGTTAGAACAAAATATGAAGATTAATTGAATCTAAAAATATATCCCAATCGAACAACATGAGTTAGAGTTAATCGAATATTTTAAATCGAATCGTCCAGTCTCACTAGTCTTTTCATATGTTTTTTTAATTTTAATTGAATATTAATTGATTAATATATTTTAGTTGGATAATTAAAGTTTTAAAAATACTAAAATACCCTCATATTTAACGGAAATCTTAAAGGAGTTAGTGGAGTGGATGAAAATGACAATATTTGATAAACTACAGTGACTGAAATGACAAAAAAAAAGTTTTTTTAATTGAAATGACAAATTCAATAAAATGTCAAGGACGAAAATATCATTTTACTCTTATTAAAATAGATGACAGACTATATAATATCAACCAACTTATCATATGACGTATGACATAAGTTTGATCTTTATATAAATCTTTTTGCAAATGGTTGAATACAAACTATATAATTGTTGAATATTAACATGTGCTTATTGCGTATTGAAAAGTCTCTTATGATATGAGGTGTCTAGGAATCATTGAACGTGATTTTTTTTGGGTCAATGGCCAGCACGAACTTGTGAGGATAATGAATGCAAATTAGGGATCGTTCCTTGTTATATAATCATGCTAAAGTATGATAGTTGAAATAGCCACAAAAGCACGTTAAAAGCTTTTTTCCAAAACATTTTGAAAAGGGATGACAACTTTGTTGACAAAGGTTCAAAATCAATTAATATTTGTCTTATTTAGTGACCACCCTATGACAAGATCCCACATACATTTTCCAAGCTATTAATAACTTGGATTGGCGCTTTACATAATGAAAAATAACATGTAGGAAGAGAGTTGCGAACTGATTTAAACGTAGTGATACTCCCACCAAAAGACAAATGGTTTGCTTTCCAAATAGGCAAACAACTTTTAAAAGGTAGCTAGTATCGGACTCCAATTCCTTACAAGGTTCATATTGGCACACACTTGACGGTCAAGATATTTGAAGGGAAATGAACCATATCTACAGTGAAGATCATCAACCATATTTTGTAATGAGTTGTCTTCCACACAAACACCAAACAGATTGCTTTTGGATAAATTGATTTAAGTCTAGAAACTAGGTAAGAACACATAAGTATTTTGCAAAAGTTCTTCGCATTTGAATTCACCCAATCTCTAATGAAAATCATGTCATGAGAGATAAGATAATGGGATCAAATAGACCATTTGTAGCGCAAGTAATGCCATGAAATACGTCGATTGAGCATGGCTGTTTAATAATTCCTGAAAGAGCCTCCATGACGATGATAAAACAAGAATGGAAAAATGGGGTCTCCTTTTCTTAAACCACGAGAGTATGAGAACTATTGGGTGGCGGAGCCATTGACGAGCACTAAAGCACAAGGCGGTTGATAATAAGGCCAACATCTAATTTCTTGATTTTGGTGGAACTTTCATTTTTGTCATGGTAGTATTTAGAAAGCCTGAGTCCAACCGGTCAAAGGCTTTTTGAATAATCTAATTGAGTAGCTGGAATAGATCAAATTTAAAACTAAAGATTGGACAACCTCTAAAAATATATCTTTAGAGTAAATTACCATTTGCATCCTTGTGGTTTGGTGATTTTGACCATTTGCATCCCTACAGTTTAAAAATCCTCATATACACCCTAACGTTTCATTTTTGTTCCCATTTGCATCCAAATTACTAACAACGTTAAATAATTCAGTTAAGTTTTTATAAAATGATGAAATTACCCTTGCTCTCTTTCTTCTCCTTTGACCACTACAAACTCTCTTTCTCTCTCTCTTTCTTTCTCAAACATGAACACACTGACACACATTCTCTCTATCTCTCATCACCTCCATCACCACCACCATCAACACCACCACGCATCACCATCACAACCTCCCTTCACCACCACCGTAGATTAAAACCCCTAAAAGATCACCGACCCACCCACACACATTTCAAGCCCTAATTTTGATCATGCAACCCCAACAAAAGAACACCCAATTTCTCAGTCACCGCCTCATCACCGTCGACCCCACTTCCAGCTCGCAACAGCCTCATCTCCTTCACCACCCTCGCCGATAAAGTCTCGACCCACCTCAAAACCTCCGGCGTACGGGTACAACAGGGGCTATCGGAGAAAGAATTCGCCCGAGCCGAAGCTGAATTCGGCTTCGCATTCCCACCGGACCTCAAAGCCATTCTATCCGGAAACCCAATATTCTACGTCGACGAGAATCAGATCTTTTGCTGTGGGTTTGATCTATCGGATTTCTTCGCCAGAGAGAAATCAACGTTGTTCGCAAAGTCCGATCCCCAAAACGTAATGAAACAGCGTTCAATTAGTCAAAATCCAGCGTAATGTCGTCGGGGATCTCTCGCCGGAGCCGTGACGCGGTGGCCGGTGGAAGAACGCCGAGATGGGTGGAGTTTTGGAGCGACGCCGCTGTGGACCGCCGGAAGAGGAACTCAAACTCATCTTCTTCGTCGTCGTCTTCCCCCGATCGGTACTTTGAGATCCCAAGATCCGGAGTCCCAAGATCCGAACTCAAACTCAAACTCCGACGAAGCCACAACCCACACCGCCTCCATCGCCGCCCCCACCACAACCCACAACACCTCCACCCCTGCCCCATCATAACCCACACCACAAATCGGGTTAAGAGACAGAGAACAAAAATGGTGGTGGTGGCTTCTTTCTTGTTTCTTGTATATGGTGGTGGCTTCTTCTTTCTTGTATATGGGTTAAGAGACAGAGAAAGAAAGAGTGGGAGTGGGTGGGGGTGGGGGTTGTGGGTCAAGGGTTAAGAGATAGAGGGAGAAAGAGAGAAAGAGAGAAAGGGTAATTTCGTCATTTTATAAAAACTTAACTGAATTATTTAACGTCGTTAGTAATTTGGATGCAAATGGGAACAAAAATGAAACGTTAGGGTGTATATGAGGATTTTTAAACTGTAGGGATGCAAATGGTTAAAATCATCAAACTACAAAGATGCAAATGGTAATTTACTCATATGGAACAAATGTTTGCCATTGATGCACTAGTCGGTACCAGACCTATCACCCAACATGTAATGCCCCTACATGTTAAATGCGCAAAAAAAAAAAAAAAGTAATTGAAAACCGACGTCATGAAGCATATGGACTGGCAACAAATTTTTTGGGCTAGGTCGGCCCGAAGACCTGATGGTATCGATTTTAATTGCCTTAAAAGGTGTTGGACATAGCTTCAATAAATTTTTATTTGTCTTTTTAAAAACTATTAAAGAGCGGATCTATCACTCAAGTGTGTACATCATCCTTCATTGCTTTGACCCCAAAGATTAAAGATCCGACTGACCGGTCGGACTTTTTTGCTTATTAGCCTAACTAATCAAGTGTATTAACAAAATCCTCTTAAACAAATTAAACTACCAATTCAAATAAAACATCTAAAGGTTATCTTTAAATCCTAAATATAAATCTTTTTCAAATAACATAAATCAGATTAGTAGTTAACAGACTAATCATGTTTTGTGAATTATAAATTTGACGGGATGGTTTTGGTTTGGATTTTTCAGTTTTGTTTATAAGTAAAACCAAAACCAAACGAAGACTATCAGCTTTTTTAAAAACGTCAATCCAAATCGTTAAAATTTTCACGTGTTTCGATTGTATTGGTTATTCAGGTTCATTTTATTTCTGAGGTTATATTTGAATATTTCCTAATTTCTACCTATGTTTGACTCATCACTTTCAATGGGTAGGTAGAACAGTTGATAATGATAGCAACAATAATCATCATCATCATAAACAAACAGAGCACTTTTTTGATCTCATTAGCTCTCTGTTCTCTCTTCCAATGTCTTCATCTTCTTCAACCTCCATAACTTTTGCAGGTTTTTTCCTGATTCTGATATCGTTATGCACTAGTCCTTTGTATGCTAATGGATGCTATACCTCCATCATCAGCTTCGGCGACTCCCTCGCCGACACCGGTAACCTAAAACTCCTCGCCACCATACACAACCGAGCAGTCTCAGTCTTCTTGCCTCCGTACGGCCAGAACTTCTTCGATCATTCCACCGGCCGTTGCTCCAACGGCCGCCTCATCATCGATTTCCTTGGTATCTTCTCTATCTCTCTGTATTGGTTTTGTCTTGCTAACTGAAGTAAACATGTTGATTTCGTGCAATTTGGACTTAGATCGATGATCGTAGAGTGTTTACTTTTGAATTTGGATTTGGATTTAGCAGTTGGATTAATGATCGTAGAGTGTTTAATTTTGAATTTAGGGTTTCTTATGTATGTCGTTGTTACTGCTATTGTTCGTATGAGTTTAACCTAAATTGTTGCCCTGATGCTTATTTGACATTGCTGTTAATCAGTATACCTGTGTATTAGTGTATTGTGTAATGCTAGTTCTGCAATAAAGTTGTCCTAAGTTCAGTAAAACATCATGTCTTTATGTCATAATTTATTGGTTTGATTCTATCCTCCCGTCGATGTTGTTCCCTTATGATCATCATATAATATTGGCACGTTTGAACTTGGGTGTTAAATGGGTCGTGTACCGGAAATGTACACGACTGATAGACACATGAACTTGCACATGACACATGTACTCACAGATTAACACAAACATGACCCAGTTAACCCACTTTTTACTGTATTTTATTTATTTTTTTGCGTATTGGTACTAAATTACAAATATATATAAACAGAAACCAGTTACTTTTAAACTATAAACTCTGAAGTTCTTAAATTTGCATAAAGTACGATTAGGTTACGACATAAAGCATATCTTTTTAAAACATTATAAAAATAAATGCGAACTAGCAATTTTGACCCTAACATGACCCGTTTAGTTTAACATGCTCCCTGGTTGGACCCAGACCTAAACTCATTTGGACTAACCCGAAACCGTGAAGTTCATACTAGATTTATGTTGTGTCTAAAGTTCACTCTCCAACTTTGATCCAATAATATATTAATATATACTATAGATCATATGTTATATTTCATTTACATAGTTCCATTTTTTCTTGGTCTATGTAGCTGAGAGTCTTGGGTTGCCATTGGTACCGCCATTTCTGCAAGACAATGGGAGCAACAACAAGGTGGCATTCAAACACGGAGTGAATTATGCTGTCGCGGGTGCAACAGCATTGGATCCATCAGTTCTTGAACCAAGAGGGATTGTAAATCCTATGACAAATGCGTCTTTAGGAGTCCAGTTAGCATGGTTTAAACAATCATTGCCTTCTATTTGTGGCAACGGTTCAAACACCAATATAAATTTCTTGATCCAAATCCAAATAAGTGGGTTCTCTTGATTATATACTGATTGATGGTTTATTATTCTTTCACAGATTGTAAAGATTTTATTGGACGATCTTTGATCCTAGTGGGAGAGATTGGAGGAAACGATTACAATTATCCAATTCTTGAGGGAAAACCGACGGAAGAGGCTGAATCATTGGTTCCGCTTGTTATTGACACCATCATCTCTGCAACCGATGTAAGAAAGAAGTAATCTTTTCGGTGAAAATTTGTTTATTGGAAGAGTACTTGTAAAGATAAATAACCAGGATACTGAATCTATGTTTTGCAACTATAGATTCACTAAGAATCAGTGATTTGCAAATGGATTTAAGAATCCGTGGGTTGCATGCAGATTCATTAAGAATATGTGGTTTGCATCTATGGATTTACCAAGAACTTGTAGTTTGTAACATATTCACGTTTGCTTTGGATTCACTAGAATTCATAGTTTAAGATTGAAACTACTGGAAATACATATAAGAAAACAACTACGCTTTTTTTACAAATAATGTTTCAATGATCATTACTTTTTACAAAAACTACCCAAATCATAGATGATGAAATTTTAACAATGTTATATGATAACTTATTATCATTTTTTGACTTCTAATTACAGGATTTGATTGAAATGGGGGCTAAGACACTAGTTGTTCCTGGAAACTTTCCTATTGGATGCTCTGCATCATATTTGACAGTCTGCGGGTCAGAGAATGAAGAGTATGATCCTGAAACTGGCTGCCTCATTCGGTTAAACCAGTTTGCTGAATACCACAACAAACTGTTGCAAACAAGACTAAAGCAAGTTCAAGAGCTTCATCCTGAAGTCAACATCATTTATGCCGATTACTACAATGCTGCCATGCCAATCTACCGTTTCCCATCTAAATTTGGTAAATTAATGCTAATAATTAATAACCACTTAAGGATGACAATTTCTTACATGATTAAAAAATTATTAGGTTCTTGATTGTCATGTTAAATTATGTTTGGTTTGACCTAACGGTCGTGTTTGAGTAGACATGTTTAACCAGTATGCGGGTCTTGTTTGAGTTCATCAATTTAATCTGCCAACCAAAACCCGACCAACCCTACACGATTATCACCTCATTATCCATTCATGTTTGTTACATGTTTAGGGTTCACAAATGGAGCATTGAAGGCGTGTTGTGGAGGCAAAGGACCGTATAATGTCAACTTATCAGTGGAATGTGGAGACCCATCTGCGACCGTGTGTGATGAGCCGGATACATATGTTAGTTGGGATGGTATACATCTAACCGAAGCGGCATACCGAATAATTTCCAAGAATTTATTTTCTGCACCTCAATTTAATTCATTGTGTTCTACATTAGCTTCAGGAGTTGGATCATCATTTTCTATGTAAGCACTAGTAATTTTGTTACAAACATAATTTATAAGTGTTTGTAATTTGACATTGTTACTTTTATTTTCTTAAGGCTGTGTATTTCAATAGAATGGTTTAGCAAGGTGCTAGGCACATATTACAAAACATAAAGGTTAAAAATTCAAAACAACTAGCGTTTCTTCTCCACACGCGTTGCGCGTATGAACCCAAAGTTTAGACTAAATCGCAAAAAACTTGAAACACAGTCAGGTTTGGTTACGGCTACATGCCGGAAACGAAAGCCAACCAGATTTGCATAATCGAATTGGTTGTCGCTGCACAACCATATCCGCAAACCCTAAAGAACAACGGATGACATCGTTGGTAGGAGCACCAACACACATTCTCTGAACATCCTAAGGCTTTCAGATGAAAATAGCAGCCCCACCATCACCATTGCACTGGTGTACATTAACCACACCACGGAAAGGTCTCGGGTTAAATGAAGACCATCGAGCGACAAGCGTTGCCCGCTTCTTTAACCATAGAGGGGAGGCGGAGCGGCAACAGAGACCACGCCGAGTAGACTTATAGCCACCGGTGGTGGCGGAGTCACAACACAATTGACGCCACCCTCTCTCTATACGACAAACGAACAACCAAAATCACAAACAACACAGACGCCACCCACCAAGGCGAAGCTGGTTAGGACAAACACAGTCGCACCTCTGCTACTTTCTCTTTCTTTAAACAAATTAGAGGGGTAAAGAAAGCCTAAAACTCCATTTCTCTGTTTATACACTTAATAAGATGGAGGGGCAAAAATAAAAACCATAAAAGTCATGTGGCCAAAAATTCATACTTCATATACCCACTATTCATTTCAATTGCTTTTTAAATATTAATCTAGTTGGGAACCATATCGCGCGTTGCGCGATTTCATGTTTTTTTATATAAAGTTTGAAGGCGTGGCTGTTAATTACATTCAAAAGCGTATATAGAGTGGTTATTGATTACATTCAAAATATGTCATGCTTTAAAATTGTCTTCACGCCAATTTTCCACTGGTAACAAAAGCTGTCATATGTTCACAAAAGGCAGGCTGATTGTACATTTTGGTTGGCATTGGAAACTTCAAAAGTTGTTGTTGCTACCTGTCAGTCTTCCTTTGGCTTCTTCTGTCAAAAGTTGAAATCATATATTAACAAAAGGCAGGACCATTGTGCATTTGGGGTAGCATTGGCATCTTCAAAAGGGTGTTGTTGTTACTTGTTAGTCTTCTTTTGCCTTCTTCCCAGCTGGAGGACCTGTTTTTCAAATGTCGTTAGGATGATGAAGTGGTAATAAGAGTTTAACTATGTCATTTCTTACTTTCTTCTCGGAACAGTGATCTTTTGGCTGATGAACTTGTTTCGGCTCTATGTACTGGCTAGAATGACGATGGTGTTGTTGGTGCAGGTGTGGCTGCTGTTGCTGTATTTTCTCTTATAATTTCAACCTTGGTAACGGTGCAACGCAGCATCTCGGCTCTGTTGTTTTTATGTGCTTGGACATGGAATATGGCTTCTTTGTTTATGATTTGGCGCAGAGTGGTGTCTGGGTTGTGTGTTGTTAGTATGTCAGGGCATGTCATCCCGGTAAGGTTTGCAGATGGATCATTGAATACTAAAACAGGGATACTTCCAGTATTGTCAGAGATTGTGGCAGCGATCCGATATCTGCAATGACAACTTGTTTTAGCTGTTTATTGCATTATAAAAAAGAGTAGTTATAGAGGACATACATTTCAGTTGGTACGCTGAGGTTTCCGTGCATAGAACAGAACCATCCGTCTCCGACTTTCATTAGGGATTGATCACATTTTGGGCAGCCTTTACAATGCCATTCTTTATCCATGTGTACTTCGGTTATTGCTGCTTTCAGTGTGAAGTTATGTCCCTGGAATTGCGTTTATGTGATGCTCAATTTCAGCTTTAGTAATAATCAAGGAGCAAATCAAACTGTATATACATACATGTATATAATATCATCAAACTACTTATGAAGAAAATCATGTACTGATTGTTTTGTGTTTATCTACATGAAAGAGGTAATCTGTACAACGGAGTGGAAGTAAATAAACAGAATCAATGGTTGAGTTCGGTTGTTGGGCACAAATATACAAAACATAACAGCAATAAGTTGACACACACAAACACATTTTGCAATTAGGTTCTATGGAACTGTTGGTGTGGGAAAACAATACAATATACCATGCATAGACAACCTTAAAATAACTAACTGTAAGCAGATATCAGGAATCCGAGATATGAACAGATTATGGCAACAATTTCAGTCAGTGATTGGCATCGCATAATACAGCAGATAGTTACAGCGGAAAAGCCGGTGTTATTTACATCATGAAAAGCCAAATATATAAGACTAGTAGTCCGGGTTTTTGAAAAAACAGAGTAACCTCAAATTTCTGCCAAATAAAGTAGGGTTAGGATTGACTGCAGTATCACCTTAATTTATTTTGGTTTCTTTGTATGAGTTGGGTGTTTTGTGTAGCGGGCCTAAATAAACGGAATCAATGGTTTTGTTTTATTGCCGGGCACAAATACACGAAAAGATAACAACAATTAGTCTATACACACGAACACATTTAGCAATTAGGTCCTTTGAAACTGTTGGTGTGGAAAATAAATCGGTATATTATTTAAGCACAACCTTAAAGTAGCTAACTGTAAGAACACATCAGGAATGTAAGGTATCAACAGAAAGCCAAATATATGAGACCAGCAGTACGACATTTTCAAAAAACACAACCATCTCTAACTTCAGTCAATGTGGAGGAGTATAAAGCAGGGTTAGGATTGAGTGTAGTGTTACCTTAAGTTCTCTTGGTTCCTTTGCCTGTAGCTGTGATATAGTTGTGTTAGGCTCTTGAGATCTTGGTTGCTGGAGACCTGTTTCGTGATGTGTTTCTGCGCTATTTGCATTGGGCTCTAACTTGTCAAACCTTCAAGAAGTAGAAAGTTTATGCGTTGCTTCATATAATTGTGAAGATTTGTGTTTAATTTTTTTGGTCCTTACATGTCCAAGAGGAGTCTGGTTTCCATTGTTGATGGGTTGACATAAACATGGGTTGCGTTTGTCGATTGAAGTTGAAGCCTACCTGTAATTAAAACAGTTGTTAAATTTTTATTTTTTGGTCCTATAGTTTAGTTGTGTATTATTTTACCCATGAAATCGGTGAGTCTTAAGGCTGTTAGTGCAAGTATTGTAGGTTGCGATGATGCCTCAATTGCAATCCTTGGGAGTCTGGCTGATGATGAAGCAATTTCCTCCCATAGCCTTATGGTAACATTTTGGTTGTTGTAGGTTTTTATACCAGTATTTATTTGAGAAAACATTCTACTAATATTTGTATGGTATCGGAAAGATTTGTAGATTGTACAAATAATTCTTTCTGTTAGTTGTTACTTGCAATCTCTTAACGTTATGATGACATATGGCTTTCCATTGTTTGTAGTGCTATCCTGCATTTGTTGTAGAATGCCAATATAATCTGTACCACAAATTTCAGAAGTCGTTGGTAATATCTATGTTATACACTGCTGTAATGAGAACAATAATTTGGCTGTGATTACCTAAGATTACTCTGTTTTGTGCTTGGTTTGGATCCTTGCTTTTACTGTGCAATGCGTCAAGCCTTTGTCAGTTTACAAACTTGAAATATTGATCTGGGAGTTCAGGTGTCTCTGGTATAGGAGTGAAAACAGATGCTGACCCGATTCGCATGTAAGCTGGATGTGATAAGGTAGATCTATACTTGTCTGGCTCAACACATGCGTATCCATTAATTTTGTAGCATTTATGAACTTGAAGCTTTGAGGTAACCGTTCTTTGATCTCTTCCTTTAGCCATAGCCTGAATGCCCATACCCTGTTGTATAAATAATTAACATGTGTAGGTAGATTGTTCATTTATTGTTATGCGAGCTAGGCATTACAAAGTTGTAATGTTGTACTTTATAAAAAGCGTAACCTTTTGTTGTTCTATGTAAGGGTAGTTACACAGTTGTTGTAGTTGTATTTGGTTTTTCTTTAACGACTAATGAATGTAAAGTCATGCATAGTTATGTTCTCTACATGGGTGACAGGTCTGGTTGGGTATATGAATGACTTTTTGGTGGAATGGGTATCGTTTTTTAAATAGGGAGTACCTCTTTATCAACAAACACGTAGCAGACTTCGTTATCACGGAATGCAGGTTTCCAGCAACGAACAACACGAACCTCCAGTTCTGGGGCAGCACCACCAGGCCTAAGTGCTAAATGCCAGTGTCTTCCATTGACAGTTACCTATAATAGAGGCAAGATTTAGTAATTAGTGATGTAGTAATAAATGATTATTACAGTGCAATAGACTTACTTTTGTACTACCAATAGAAATAGAATATTGAATGTAAGTTTGAGTCAGACCTGTTTTTTTGTTACCTCATCTAACAATTCTGTATAAACAATGTTTAAAGTTTTATTATTACTGTTATCAATGCTTTTTTTGTCAAAATTCTAACAGAATTGGGGTGGTAGCTCTCGAAAGAGCAACATAAAGTTGGCCATGACCAAAAATTGGTTCTGGTAAATAAATTCCAATTTTATTTAAACTTTGACATTGACTTTTATTAATTGTCATTGCATAACACACTCTCACTGCGAATTGTCTTCTTGTAAAAACAATGGTAACTCTTTTGTGTTATGAACGAAGTTAATTCTTGGAATGTAGACTCTAGTCCCAATTGATGTACCTGTTATTATGTGGCTTCTATAACAGGTGGTAATAACTGAGAAACTAATAATCTAGTTCCATTACACAAACCATTTTTTTGATCCATGTTGCGAATTAACATAATGGGGGTACTCTTTTTCAGTTTAAGACAGTGCTTTGGAATACCATTGAAATTTAAAGTATTTAGATATTCAATAGGAGACATTATGTTAACATCACCAGCATTCGCAGAATGTGGGACCATGGAATCTGTACTTAAGTAGGAAATATAATCGCCTGACGATAAATTTAAGACAATATCGTTTATCTCGTCAACGGTCTCGTTCTTTGGACATATAAGCGCCCGTTCTGCCGTTGTTGTTGCCGTCGGATTGAAAAGGCTGTTGTTGTCGTAAACAAACCTAATCAGGTCACATAAGGCCAAATCACCATCCTCAATCACCATTTCAGCCGGAATTTGAATAATTTTGGTAGCTGCCTGTTTTGGTACTATTTGTCCACCGTCCTCACCATTTCCAATTCTTAGTAACCACTCTGTGAATACCTGTGTGTTAGGCTGTGATGATGTGTTTGAAGATGACGTTAGAACCCTGAGGTTTGTGGAAAGGATGTGTACAACAAAATATTTCCAAAGATATGATCTTGGAAGACATGAGGCAATGATTTCCTCTTTTGTACTTTGGTTTAACTGGTAGTGTTTGCCTAAAGTCACCTCCTAACAATATAGATTTTCCACCAAAAGGTACATTTATCTTGCCAGTTAAATCTTGCAAAGTTTTGTTCAGCGATTCGAAACACCTACGATCACTCATCGGTGCTTCATCCCAAACAATTAATGTAGTTTCTAAGAGAAGCTTGTCTAAGTTTGTATTCTTCTTGATATAACACACTGATTCGTCATTCAATTCAAGTGGTATCTTGAACCTCGAATGTGCAGTACGTCCAGACGGCAATAATAGTGATGCTATTCATGATGCTGCTACTGCCAAAACAATGTGACCGGCTGATCTTAACGCTGATATAGTTGTCTTCCACATGTAAGTTTTGCCAGAACCACCATGACCATAAACGAATAGTAAAATCTATGATGACTTCTCAAAGCTAAATATGACATGATCATAGGTTGCCTTTTGTTCTGGTTGGAGATTCGCCTTTAACGACAAATGTTCATGGTGCAAAGCGTCTCTGTCATAACTTTTTTCTTCAAGTAGCAATACGTTCCTTAAAACAGACATTGTACTTTCTGCAGGCAATGGTAATCCGAAATCTGACAAAGACTTTGGGCTAGTGTTCGAATTTAATAACAATTCAAGCTCACATAAGACAAATTGCTTTAGGTCTGAATCATTTATTGATCTGTTTGAATGGTGAAGGCTAGCATCGATATTATAATCTAAATCATCAGCCATACTTTTCCAAGTGGCATCCCATAGCGTTGTTGGGTTCGATACGTTACAAAACAATAGTATGTGAACAAATAGTAGCCTAAGTTGTGCAGATGTTGCCCACTCTGATGCTTCAGTGATAGTACTTAACCATTCTTTATCATCTCCTATTAAGCCCAATTTCTCACATGCCTGTCTAAAAGTTGCAAATATTTCACCATTGACAGTACGTATGTCTGCAAATGAACAACACCCAGTTTGATAACCAAGTAACAAAATTTTAAGTAGAACAGTTCCCCACATGTAGGATGTATGTAGGCAAGTCTACCAACAGCAGGAGTTTGCTTAGATTTTCTTTTAATCCATGTTTTTGAAGACACATCCCATCTGTACTTTGAAAGATAATCAATGTAACGAAGATCCAATCCGTTGTTTGAAACCGATGCCTGCAATTCTTTTTCTGTAACATTATTGGCCAACCACTCAGTAAGCATAGTCTTGGATGCATATTCATTGTTGACAACGTCCACTAAGTGCTGTGATTGCCGAAATATGAGATTCTATTTACCCTCTAAATGCACCACTAAAATTTGAACAGGTGGATTTCGGTGATGAATTAGGAAGGTGAAGATCCGCCACGAAGCCTCATGAGGACATATAAACCGCCCGTCGAGATAATTCTTAATCTCATCAATAACCTCCGGTGTATCATGTGTATTACATCCAGAATCATCAGCATCTTTAGCCAGTGCAAAGCGAACCCTGTCCGCACCTTTCGAGATGTATTTGAAAAGATACTTTATAAGCATACTCCAACCACAAAATTCAACATTAATGTGTGTGTCGAAATGTAGAAGCAGTTTCCTGTTATATGGAACAACAAATCCATTATCCAGGGACAAACCACGTTTCAAATGTCGGCGGTTATCGTTACGTCTTCTATAATGGATATAACTACTGTTGTCAATACGGGTTTGCAATTCATAACCCTTAGGATACGATTTTGAGCAGACACCATCTTTCATGCATGGTGAATTCAATCTTGCCAATCCACACAGTCCATGCAGCATAAAGGTTGTTACAATCCTGTGTAATGCAGCATTGGTTGTTGGGTTAGGGAGTTGGCACTTATATAGAGGTCCACATCTTCCAGGTTGCGTATACGGTAGGGTTCTGTAACCCATAATAACATATGACAATGAGGAATACCCCTTTTCTAGAATTCAATAGTGTAGAGTTCTGAGGTCAAATTGAAATTATGACTCAGAACAGGCAACATTTCATGTGTACGGTATATTTCTAAATTAGAAATAAGATAAAATAGATTAAGAGTACCTGCGGCCACGTCACCAAAAGGTTTCACTTTATTCAAGTATTTAATGAAAGATCGTACTTTCATTTGAAAAACCCTGGCTATGATGTCAGGTCTATCCTGTGCACATGAGACACCAGCGACGGAAATTTCCCTAGTAATCTCAGGCCATTTGACATTACATGTGAATGTGATAAAATATTGTGGGTTACCGAACACACGACATAAGGCCAATGCATCCTGATAATGTTTGTACATGTATCTAGGACCACCAGTGAATGGTGATGGTAACACCACACGTTGACCTACACTACGTCCCTCTATGTCACCATGACAAATAGCATCCTGCACACCATCCAAGAATTTATATCGAAAGTCCTGTTCATTATTTCGTATGTACTCAAGCCATGAATGTTCTACACAAACATACGCATCAACAATGTACTGTTGGAAAAGACGACCTGCATGCAGAAGATGTGTATATAAACCCTGGCGGTCATGAATTTGATAGCTATAAAACATGGACGGCGTCAGATTACGGCTTTCTGTTTCTTCACCAGTTGATATTTGGAGTTAGGAGACCATCCTTGTTCAGCATAAGGAAATAGGAGAGGATATTGTAGTGGCATGTAGGCAGGGTGAAGTTTGCTAACTCTACGCGGTGAATTGTCCTTTCCACGAATAACGATGTCAAAATCATCTGATATAGAGTATGAATCACAAACAATTGCACCGATAACACCTGCAGAGGGGCTGTCGTACCTTCTATCTGTTTTCTGGCTAAAAAGCTTAATTGAGAAGTTTGGAACAACAGGCTGACCACATAACTCTCTCACCGTTCTAAAAATTTTAACATATTCATTAACCTCATCTAGCATTTCGGTTAGCGCCGAGACAATAGCAACAGACAAAGCTGAAGTACTATCACCAGAGAAGAACCGAAGTCTGTTTAAAATCTCATTTTCACCATCGAATACATACATCTGCAAAAATCTAGGCCGATCGCAGGGTTAGGGCACACAGATCCAATCCAATGAGATACCTGACCGGCAACACGAAAAATATACGGAGATCCACCTTCATTAACAGAATTATCAACAGTAGCACCAAAAGATGTCATGGAAAACATTGCATTATAAGCGCAAATACTACACATAAAATTAGGATCAGAGAAAAGTGATTTAAGTAAATCTGGAGGTTGCACAGGATAATGCAAAAGAACCCTTACAGCCTTACAGCACCTATGATATCGAGGTCTTCGACTGACCGGAAAAGATGCCAACCGTTCATCATACCAAAAAAGTGCACAACAAAATTCACAAACTTCATCACACCTTCCCAAATCCGCATAATCAGGAGATATAATTGAAGAGTTGTCATTATTCATCGTACAATCCAGGCCAACATCAGATTGTAGAGGCACATATCGCATAGATTATGAGTCAGGACGCATGGAAGATCGAAGCATTGATATACGATGTAGAGATTGTAAATGGGTTTGACTTGCAGCCTCAAACGCTGAGGTGGAAGATGAGGAAACACCCGCAGGAACTATTTCCTTACGTCTACGTTTAGGCATTGAATTCTAAAAAGCAAACATAAATAATAAGCAAAAGAACATATTTTACAGCTATAAAAAGAACCATCACACCAAGCATAAAACGTGAAACAACTTTCTTTATTAACGGTAGTAAAAGACCATTATTAAAAGTATCTCAAACATAATCGCAGTCCTAAACATACCCGTAAGTAGAGGCATCTTAAATCCAACAAAAACATTCAACAAATCCATATACTTTCACATTACTAAAAAAATAAATGACATATATAACATGAGAACATACCCACGTACAAAAGCAACACAAAGTATAAATTGTTGACCATGTCAAAAGACAGCACCGCTACAAAGAAATATAGAATATATAATAACGTTAATGTTAACTGCTATACAAACATCAAAATAGGACAAAAAACATATAAGTTAAAAGAAGATGAGAAGAAAAGGATATAGTCATACCCAAACAACAACCCACAAATATAACAGTAGTATATTCACCTGCAAATCGACTAAATATAATCAGCAAAATCAAACTATTTAAATTGAAAGGGGAATACACACGTTAAACAATTTGAAAACAAACCCATCAGCTAACCTTGACCCAGCTTTTAGTCTAAAGTGTAAACAACACTGTTAATTCCTTTTTGTTAAAATTACATAAAATTGGAATGAAACTCAAATCAAAGTTTCACCCCCAATCTCCGGAAAACAAACTATTAATCTGAGTACACTATGAACCCTAAAGATAAAAAGCCAAAAAAATTGAATTTCAAGTACCCAACACAAACATAAGTAGCAAACATAAAAAAAAGACCTCGCATCTAAACTCATCATCTTTAAATTTTAAAAGATTCAATGTTCTTATGTTGGTTAGACAGAAAAACAAACAAACAATGGGCGTGATCATAGATCCCCAAACTAACACTTAATCACATATCGCAATACCTCTGTAGCTTTTGTTCTAAAATTTGAAATAGACACTGCAATGTCCAATTTACAAACAGATTAAAGCTAAGCAAAAATTCATAACCCCAAAGTACTCCTAAAGGACATCGATAAAAAACTGAACATACAAATAAAAATAGATAAGATACTTAATAAAAGAGACCACTATCCTAATACAATTCCTACTGTTCATCAGAATTGACAAATTCATAATAGGTAACAATGCAAAAATCACCTCTGCAAGCCACCACCTCATGAAGTATGTATCAAAGCACGATCCAAGATTTGACGAACAAAATAAGAATCATACAAATATTAGTTTGACACCAATAACCATTGCAACATAAATCAACTTTATAATCAGCAAAAGAAGTTATATCCAATTTCAACTTTAACAATAATGACAGGCCAAGCAGAAACTGTATATACATACGTGTACAAAACATTTCATGTCACCCAACACATAACATTCAACACATGTATAGCATTATCATATAAAACCACTTGTGAAAAAAACAAACAAACATAACATTCAACATGTAACGTTTCGCATTTTACATTTATTTATTTTTTTTAAATGTAATATTACTCCTTATTCAATCCTTATAATCTCAAGACTTGATCATAGTGAAAATATCTTTTTATATTATTCTTGTTGATTATATGTTTGTGCAACGATTAAACAATTGCGAATACGCGTTTTGATGTAAAAACCGAGCAACTTATCGGGACTTATATAAATATTTTTTAGAAAATTATTTATAAGTTTTATTTTTATGATTCATATGTTAAAATACTCATTCTTAATCATTAGTTTATGATGCAAAATAATAAATAAAATAAGTTAAGGGGTTAAAATTGAAACTTTGTATTTACTCATCTCCTCAACTACTTACATTAATGCCCAACCATAATTTTCCCCTATAAATACTAACCCAAATCCCCCTCTAATCACTTTTATCACTCTAAACTCTCTCTAAACTCTTCTAAACTCTCTTAATCCATCCAAAAACTCTATCCTTTTTACAAGAAATATTCAAGAACAACTTGTAAGTTTTATTTATTTATTTATTTATTTATTCATTTATACTTTCTTTCTTACTTTCTTCTTCATTTTCTTTAACACTTGGAATAACCTCTCGGACATAACCACTTAGTCACCAAGGTGACACAAGTATGGTAAACCCCTATTTTTGAGGTCCAAGTGTGAAATATTATACTTGATTCTTTTATACATGTTTTCTTGTTTTATTTTTAAACCTTTTATATACTAAACCAAGTCACCAACAACTTCAATGTTGGAAGGCTTGTGTTGAAGTTATATTTCTGAAATTTTAAGGCTTTTACACTCCATTCTTTCATCTTTACAAAACACTAAGTGATCTACAAATCAAGAAGTGGATGAAACCAAACCGAGCCTCCAACCAATATTGAAAGCCTTGTGTTATGGTATGAAATGGTGATGTTGAACCTTGGTTCTACAACTAATTTATCCACCATACCCCACTTGAACACTTAGTCAAACTAGTTAGTTTACTTTATTACTTTCATTAATGTACTCATGACCATCCGAATCACCCTTATGTGGAGATTTTGTGCAATGGTGATAATCTTGAGGTTTGTGGATATCCCCACCTCTAATACATGACTTATATGAATATAACACTTGAGGTTTGGGGATTACCCTACCTCTAATGCATGACTTATATTTATATCTATATATTAATTAGTCAAAACCAAACCATAACGTCAATCAAACCATGGTTGAATGTTATGTGTTAAGGTAACATTATACTAATTTATGATTCCTTATTTTGGACTTCCAATGAGTGAGTAATACTTAAAGAACACACACAATACATGGTGTCCAAATAAGTGTCTAAGTAATATATACTTTCATGTACTCTCATATTTGCAATTTTTGTATACTTTCCAATTGCTAAAATCTCAAACTTTAAATTCTAAACTTACACACTTTTGTTTACCTTTTAGGGTAACTTTGGTGACTCTAATATTTAAATTCAATCATCTATTCTTGTGGATTCTAATCGCCAAACCGTGAGTCATACTTCACCCCTTTTGTTTTTAACACTATTTGGGTTGCAACATGTATCAATTATCAAATTCACTCAATTATACATTCAATCAAACTCATTCTAAAACTCAATTCATACAAACATGCTTACTTGTTATACTATTTGTGAATACATACTAGAATACATTATCTTGCAAGCAATCTAAACCTCCCTTAACATGTATAGCGCTATAGGACTAGCACATCCGCCCTATTATGATGGGTCTATGTTAAGTTATTCAATATTTACGGTCTTGGTCATTTTTAATGCTAAGATTACGCTAGTGGACACTTTGGTTTGATTATTGGCTTTGCATGCTAGCAATGTATAAACTTTAGTATACTTTACTCATGTTGAATTGAGATTTATTCACTATTATGCTATGTATTCAAACTTGTATGCTCACCAACATAATCATATGTTGACCAATATTTTATACATGTTGCAGGAAATGCTTGAAGCTTTATCAAGAAATTCAATTAGGTGGACTTAAAAACACACCAAACCTATTATTTTGTCATGTTTATGTTAGACTTGTACTTCTCAAAATTATTGTATATTTATTTGAAACATTGTAATGTTATCTTGATTAATGGAAATGAAATTTAATCTTAATTTATTGTCACTTTAGTTCTATGATGTCTTTGAACAATCTATCACTTCTCGTGCCCCGATGTTTCCGCCATCAGTTGGGGTGTGACAGATTGGTATCAGAGCCATAGTTATAGGGAATTAGGAAAACTTCCATGTTTTGACTAGACTATGACTAAGGACTCCCGTTAGTAATGCTTATGATTTGTTTGAATATCTTATGTTTATGCCAAAAAAAAACTCGAATCTATCTAATCTTACCCCTCATCTTATTCTCGGCTAGAAAGAAATACACCTTTCCTAAGGTGTAATCATGCGACGACGATACGAAGACACTCGTATTTTACAAATAAAACGACCTCACCAAAATAGGAGTGAATCCCTTACTTTGGTGATGACTTTCAATCCGCCATTATTGTTTTTATGAAATTAGACCATTAAGGTAGGAGTGATTTCCTTACCTTGATGACAATTTCACTTATTACACTCTTGTGGACCCTTACCAACGAGTTAGGATTAATTTCCTTACTTGATGGATAAGTACCAACCACGTTTAGGGAACGACACCACCAAGTTAGGAGTGATATCCATATCTTGGTGACTAGTCCCATTCTTTGATTTTCAATCTCACCAAAGTCTTAAGATTTTGATTGACAAGGGACATGTAGTAACTGGAAGGGCGAATACCGTTACCCGGACTTGTCGGCGAGAGTATTCCAACCCATTAAGCCAAAGCATGATTCCCGAACTCAAAAGAAGTCTTGACTACTTTGGATTAGTCTTAGTTCCAAAACCGGAACATTCCAAGCCTTAATTGAATCTCTTTATGTTTGTAGTTGTTTTATGCATTTATGCTTCAACCTTTTTCCTCTTGTCAAGATCAAATCATCTGAATCGCGCTAACCTCTCGACCTAAGACGCTAATAATCAAGAACCAACAGAAATTTAAAAGTTTTCATTGTTGTTTAGCAAATTCTTTTAAGTGATTATATGATTCATTATGAGAACCGATTTAAAACTTAGTTGCTTAGATACTATGCTATCATGCTCTAAATATGCAAAAAAATATATATTTTAAACACTATTGATCAAGTCTCATCATTCTCTTTGACCTACATTGTAGATGTCTTCCAAATCCCATAGAAGCTCCAAGCAAAGTTCCAATAAGAAAATGGTCGCTTTCATGGCTAAGCAAATGGCTCGAGTTATTCCTGATATTGTTAAGCAAATCAATTCCACCCCTAGCCCGAACACTTCCATTGAATCCCGAAACCCTAGTCCCAAAACCTCAGCCTTTTCCTATAAGCACTTCAAGTCATGTGGCCCCGAACCCTTCACGGGTGAAGAGGGTGTCTCCAAGATGCTTGAATGGTTCGATAGCATCGAAGTTACTTTCATCAATAGTGAATGTCCCGATGAGCTTCGGACTCGTAGTGCCACTGGTTTTTTCATATCGAGGGCACTTGAATGGTGGAAAAGTGAAAGGAACACTCGTGGAAACGAGGTCGCCTTCGCTCTACCATGGGAAGAAGTGAAGCAACTCATGATAGATGAGTTTTGCCCTCCTTATGAGATGCAAAGTCTTGAAGAGGAATTCTGGAACCTCAAACAAATTGGAGGAGACAACTTGACTTACACCATTCGCTTCAAGCAACCTAGTATCCTTGTCCCTCACTTGGTCAACACCACCGACCGAGCCATAGCCAAGTACATAAAAGGCCTTCCCCCTATTATCCGTGACTCAGTCACCATAGCCGAACCATTCTCAGTTAAGCGAGCCATCCGGTTGGCGGCTACCTTGTCCAACAACCAAGTGAAAGACGGATCCTTGTCTCTTAAAGGCTCCTTCAAAACCGCCCATCAAGCCATCTCCGAAACACCTGAGGAACCCAAAGACATAAAAACATCATCCAAAAACACCCATCACGGCAAGAAACGCAAGTTTCAAAGCCGCAACTATGCCATGACAACACCAACAACCCAAGCTCCCATCAACTCGAACCATGAACCACCTAGAAAAGATTACACCGGTACGTTTCCCAAATGTGCCAAATGCCAATACCACCACCCACTTGCCTCTCAGTGCCGTCAATGCACAACGTGCAACCGTTATGGGCACTTTGCCTCAGCATGTCGAAGTGGTCCTAGCCCACCCGGTAACCCACCTTCGGCTCACACCGGTACCCAAAGACCCCCGACTAATGGAAATGGTCGTGCTTGCTTCAAATGTGGTGACCCAAACCATCTTGCTCCCTAATGCCCCCGCAACAATCAGGTTCAAGTGCAAGCGCCACGTGGACGCGCATTTAACATAAATGCGCATCAAGCTCAAAACGACAATGACGTTGTAAACGGACGTTTCTTATAAATGGAATTTATGCTTCTGTGTTATTTGATACTGGTGCGGATAAAAGTTTTGTTTCCGTAAAATTTGAACCAATGCTAAAATGTACACGTACTAAATTGCCAAAATCATTTACCGTTGAAGTTGCTAACGTAAAATCTGTCACCATTGATTCCATTCTCATTGATTGTATTTTAAGTCTTAATAACATGAATTTCCCATCGAACTCATACCATGCAATTAGGTAGATTTGATGTCATAGTAGGCATGGATTGGCTTGCCAAGGTTCATGCCGAAGTCGTTTGCTTTGAAAAATATATCCGTATTCCGCTTCCTTCCGGAGACACTTTACAAATCTATGGCGAGAAACCCTCAAACGGACTCAAACTCATGTCTTGTACGGAGGCACGAAAGTGCTTACGTCAGGAATGTATTGTCTTTTTAGCCTATGTCGTGACACAAAAAGAAAAGGGAAAGAGTGTGAAAGACATACCAATCATTTGTGACTTTCCCGACGTGTTCCCTGAAGATCTACCCGGCCTTCCTCCTGCTCGTTCCATTGATTTTCGGATTGATCTCATACCCGGTGCTACACCTGTTGCTAAATCTCCTTACCGACTCGCACCCTCGGAAATGCAAGAGCTGGCTAGTCAACTTCAAGAGTTGGTTAATAAAGGCTTCATACGTCCTAGCTCATCCCCTTGGGGTGCTCCAATCCTTTTTGTAAAAAAGAAGGACGGTAATTCCGCATGTGCATTGATTATCGTGAGCTCAATAAACTCACGGTCAAAAACCGTTATCCTCTTCCTCGTATCGATGATCTCTTTGACCAACTCCAAGGAGCAACTTGTTTCTCAAAGATCGACCTACGATCTGGTTATCATCAACTTCGTATCCGTGAAGAAGATATTCCAAAAAACGCTTTCCGCACAAGGTATGGTCATTACGAGTTCATGGTTATGCCTTTTGGTTTAACCAATGCACCCGCAACCTTTATGGACTTAATGAACCGCGTGTGCAGACCTTACTTGGATCGTTTTGTAATTGTGTTCATTGATGATATTCTAATCTATTCTAAGACCGAATCCGAACATGAACGACACTTACGTTTGATCCTGGAACTTCGAGCCGAACGACTATACGCCAAATTCTCCAAATGTGAATTTTGGTTGAAAGAAGTTCAGTTCCTTGGTCACATCGTAAGCGAAAAGGCATTCATGTTGATCCTGCCAAAATCGAAGCTGTTAAAGGGTGGATTGCTCCAAAATCCCCTACCGAAGTACGTTCATTCCTTGGATTGGCGGGTTACTATCGTCGATTCATCTCCAACTTTTCAAAAGTTGCCATACCTCTCACCTCTTTGACCCAAAAAGATAAACCTTTTGTTTGGGGTCCCGAACAAAAGGAATCCTTTCAAACCCTCAAGCGTATGCTCTGTGACGCACCCATCCTAACCCTTCCCGATGGAAATGACGATTTTGTGGTTTATTGTGACGCTTCTAATCAAGGTCTCGGTTGTGTTCTTATGCAACGAGGCAAGGTTATCGCTTATGCGTCAAGACAACTCAAAACCCACGAGAAGAACTACACCACCCATGATCTTGAACTCGGAGCCGTTGTTTTCGCTTTAAAGATTTGGAGACACTACCTTTATGGTACTTAATGTGTGGTCTTCACCGATCATAAGAGTCTCCAACATATCTTTAATCAAAAGGATCTCAACATGCGTCAACGGCGATGGGTTGAATTGTTGAATGACTATGATTGTGAAATTCGTTACCACCCCGAAAAGCAAATGTCATGGCTGATGCTCTTAGCCAAAAGAGTCATGTCAATGCTCATAGCATTTGTGTAACCAATCGTCTTCGTTGTTTGCAAATCCAAAACGACATTCAAACTCGTATTCGCGAAGCCCAACACTCATCGGTCGTCGAAAACAATTTGTATAACGAGATGCAATGTGGTGTTGAAAACCAACTTGAGTCTAAATCTAATGGAATTCTCCATTACCTTAATCGTATTTGGATTCCTAACCGTGACAACCTTCGTGCTCTTGTAATGAATGAAGCACATAAATCACGATACTCCATTCACCCCGGTGCAGACAAGATGTATCAAGATCTTCGTCGTTCTTATTGGTGGCCGGGCATGAAAAAGGATATCGCTCTTTTTGTGGCCAAATGTCTCACTTGTTCAAAGGTAAAGGCCGAACACCAACGACCTTCTGGTTTACTTGAGCAACCTGAAATCCCAAGGTGGAAGTGGGAGAGTATTATCACCAAACTCCCTCGAACATCTTCCGGGCATGACAGTATTTGGGTAATTATCGATCGATTGACCAAATCAGCTCATTTCTTCCCATCCGCGAAGACTATTCCGTTGAAAAGCTAGCTCGTATCTACACTTCTGAAATCATTAGCCGTCATGGTATCCCTCTCGATATCATCTCCGATCGTGATGGTCGATTCACTTCCCGTTTTTGGAAAACTTTTCAGCTAGATTTGGGCACTCAACTCAATCTTAGTACGGCTTTTCATCCCCAAACTGATGGACAAACTGAACGTACTATCCAAACACTCGAAGATATACTTCGATCTTGTGTTATTGATTTTGGTGGCAATTGGGATGTACACCTACCATTGGTCGAATTTTCGTACAATAACAGTTATCACTCTAGTATCGAAATGGCACCCTTTGAAGTTCTTTATGGTCGCAAATGCCATTCACCTATTTGTTGGCACGAGATCGGTGAGGCACAAGTCACCGGTCCCAAAATCATTCAAGAGACAACGGATAAAATCTTGCAAGTCCGTGACAACTTACTTGCTGCAAGAAGCCGACAAAAGAGTTATGCCGATAAACGGCGTAAGCCCTTGGAATTCAATGTTGGTGATCTCGTACTCCTCAAGGTATCACCTTGGAAAGGAGTAGTGCGCTTTGGTAAGAAAGGAAAACTTGCTCCTCGATATGTAGGTCCTTTCAAGATTCTCGAAAGAATTGGTAAGGTGGCATACCGACTTGATCTTCCACAAGAACTTAGCAACGTTCACCCGACCTTCCATGTCTCCAATCTCAAGAAGTGCCTAGCCAACGAAGGACTTCAAATTTCGCTTGACGACATACGTGTCGACGATACCATGCATTTTGTTGAGAAACCTGTTGAAATCATGGATCGTGGAGTGAAGCAACTCAAACGAAGTCGTATCACAATTATTAAGATGCGTTGGGAAGGAACACGTGGTCCAGAATTTACTTGGGAACGTGAAGATCAATTCAAGATCAAGTACCCGCATCTTTTCCCTGAACCTTCTTCTAAATGAATTTCGGGACGAAATTCCCTAAAGTAGGGAGACTGTAACGTTTCGCATTTTACATTTATTTATTTTTTAAATGTAATATTACTCCTTATTCAATCCTTATAATCTCAAGACTTGATCATAGTGAAAATATCTTTTTATATTATTCTTGTTGATTATATGTTTGTGCAACGATTAAATAATTGTGAATACGCGTTTTAACGTAAAAACCGAGCAACTTATCGGGACTTATATAAATATTTTTTAGAAAATTATTTATAAGTTTTATTTTTATGATTCATATGTTAAAATATTTATTCTTAATCATTAGTTTATGATGCAAAATAATAAATAAAATAAGTTAAAGGGTTAAAATTGAAACTTTGTATTTACTCATCTCCCCAACTACTTACATTAATACCCAACCATAATTTTTCCGTATAAATACTAACCCAAATCTCCCTCTAATCACTTTTATCACACTAAACTCTCTCTAAACTCTCTTAATCCATCAAAGAACTATATCCTTTTTGCAAGAAATATTCAAAAACAACTTGTGAGTTTTATTTATTTATTTATTTATTCATTTATACTTTCTTTCTTACTTTCTTCTTCATTTTCTTTAACACTTGGAATAACCTCTCGGACATAACCACTTAGTCACCAAGGTGACACAAGTATGGTAAACCCCCATTTTTGAGGTCCAAGTGTGAAATATTATACTTGATTCTTTTATACATGTTTTCTTGTTTTATTTTTAAACCTTTTATATACTAAACCAAGTCACCAACAACTTCAATGTTGGAAGGCTTGTGTTGAAGTTATATTTCTGAAATTTTAAGGCTTTTACACTCCATTCTTTCATCTTTACAAAACACTAAGTGATCTACAAATCAAGAAGTGGATGAAACCAAACCGAGCCTCCAACCAATGTTGAAAGCCTTGTGTTATGGTATGAAATGGTGATGTTGAACCTTGGTTCTACAACTAATTTATCCACCATACCCCACTTGAACACTTAGTCAAACTAGTTAGTTTACTTTATCACTTTCATTAATGTACTCATGATCATCCGAATCACCCTTATGTGGAGATTTTATGCAATGGTGACAATCTTGAGGTTTGTGGATATCCCCACCTCTAATACATGACTTATATGAATATAACACTTGAGGTTTGGGGATTACCCTACCTCTAATGCATGACTTATATTTATATCTATATATTAATTAGTCAAAACCAAACCATAACGTCAATTAAACCATGGTTGAATGTTATGTGTTAAGGTAGACATTATACTAATCTTATGATTCCTTATTTTGGACTTCCAATAAGTGAGTAAGACTCATAAAGAACACAAACAATACATGGTGTCCAAATAAGTGTCTAAGTAATATATACTTTCATGTACTCTCATATTTGCAATTTTCGTATACTTTTCAATTGCTAAAATCTCAAACTTTAAATTCTAAACTTACACACTTTTGTTTACCTTTTAGGGTAACTTTGATGACTCTAATATTTAAATTCAATCATCTATTCTTGTGGATTCTAATCGCCAAACCGTGAGTCATACTTCACCCCTTTTGTTTTTAACACTATTTGGGTTGCAACATGTATCAATTATCAAATGCACTCAATTATATATTCAATCAAACTCATTCTAAAACTCAATTCATACAAACATGCTTACTTGTTATACTATTTGTGAATACATACTAGAATACATTATCTTACAAGCAATCTAAACCTCCCTTAACATGTATAGCGCTATAGGACTAGCACATCCGCCCTATTATGATGGGTCTATGTTAAGTTATTCAATATTTACGGTCTTGGTATTTTTAATGCTAAGATTACGCTAGTGGACACTTTGGTTTGATTATTGGCTTTGCATGCTAGCAATGTATAAACTTTAGTATACTTTACTCATATTGAATTGAGATTTATTCACTATTATGCTATGTATTCAAACTTGTATGCTCACCAACATAATCATATGTTGACCAATATTTTATACATGTTGCAGGAAATACTTGAAGCTTTATCAAGAAATTCAATTAGGTGGACTTAGAAACACACCAAACCTATCATTTTGTTATGTTTATGTTAGACTTGTACTTCTTAAAATTATTGTATATTTATTTGAAACATTGTAATGTTATCTTATTAATGGAAATGAAATTTAATCTTAATTTATTGTCACTTTAGTTCTATGATGTCTTTGAACAATCTATCACTTCTCGTGCCCCGATGTTTCCGCCATCGGTTGGGGTGTGACACAACACATGTATAGCATTATCATATAAATGACTACAACTAATAGTCACCAGTAATAAATTCATAATACATAACAATGCAAAAATCACCTGTGTAAGCCACCACCTCACGAAGTGCGTATCAAAGCACGATCCAAGATCTGATGAACAAAATCAGAATCTTACAAATATTAGTTTGACACCAATAACCATTGCCACATAAATCAACTTTGTGATCAGCAAAAGAAGTGGTATGCATGTACAACATTACCATATAATCCACTGAGGCAACACTTATATCCAACATCAACTTTAACAATAATGACAGGCCAAACAAAAACTCTATATACTCACACGTACAAAACATTTTATGTCACCTAACACATAAATGCAGAACAGAAAAAAGAAAGGGGAACCAACAACACCAATTATCTAATGATCACATTTACAATTACCAATCCAGATCTATAAAGCCACTTGTGTAAAAAGAAACCAACATAACATTCAACACATGTATAGCATTATCATATAAATGAGTACAACTAACATTCACGTGTCGAAGTACTTACCAAACGATTACCCAAAATATCATCAACAAATTTAGACCCATAAAAATAAAAACAAAACCAAATCAACAACAGTAGTTAGGTCACGATTACAACTACAACCACCAATGAAAATGCATAAAACTGTAATATCTACACAATATTTTTGTGCTACTGTAAGCACATATCAAACGATAACCTAATATCTGATCAACAAAATTATACAATGGTCCGTAATAGTAAAGGATAAAGGACTATCATACATGTACAGCATTATCATGTAATCGACCGAACGACATAAGAGCTAACAAAAACCTTATACATCAACATAATATTATGTATTACTCTAAACAAAAGCACAGAATAAAACAAAAAAATTCGACAACAGCAGGCAGCTCAAACTCACAACTACAATTAGCAATCACGACAAAAACTTTATGCACACATATGTACAGAATATTTTATGCCACACTACACATAAATACAAAACAGAGAAAAAGAAAACCAAATCAACAACAACAATTAGCCCATGGTCACAACGACAAACACCAATCAAGATCTATAAAACAATTTGTCTAACTATGTCACTACAAACAAACATACAGAACAATGCCAATACCCTAAAACAACCAACTTCAACAACACATCAGGAATCAGTACCAATTGAACCAATATCAACAACAAATCAGGAATCAGTACCAATTTCACTAAACATCCGGCACAACATAAGACGCAAAAGATTAGCACCGCAAAATCCAGGACCACACACGACAGAGAAACCTAACTACAGTAAACCCAAAACCTCTTGAAAAAATAAAAAAACACCAATCCGCAACCACCTTGCAGGAGTAAAAATCAGAGAGAACACCAACATGCAACCTCAAAAAATCACAATCCGATAACATAAAGAAGAAGATGAAACCAAAAACTGAGAATGAAGACCAAAAACAGGAGAAAACACACACCTGAAAGGCATAGCAACGATCGGAGGGTGAGTGAGTCGAAAGCATAACACCTGCAAATCAAGCCTGAACAATAACCCAGTCCGTTTAGGTACACGTCATCAGGGAGACCTGCAAATCAAGCCTGAACAATAACCCAGTCCGTTTAGGTACACGTCATCAGGGAGTTAAATAGGAGGAGGACACGTGCGCCACTAATTTCACAAAGGAGGGGAAAAAATTAGGCTTAAAGATCGAACCGTTAACTAACAAAACAAAAAACACAACCACAACCAAGTGATCTACAGAACAAAGTGATAACAATTTCCACCAGAACGTATTAATTGCCAAAAAAACCGACAGGGAGAAAAAAAATACAGAGAACGGACGGACCAGATCGGTTTAAAAAAAC
The DNA here is from genome assembly GCA_024085815.1 of Flaveria linearis. Classification (NCBI taxonomy): domain Eukaryota; kingdom Viridiplantae; phylum Streptophyta; class Magnoliopsida; order Asterales; family Asteraceae; genus Flaveria; species Flaveria linearis. The sequence goes on from CM044009.1 coordinate 11,162,646, forward strand.
CAATGGCCAAGATGGAGGTTCGTACTGTTCATCGCATTTGGTAATTTCATAATAGGTAATAATAATTTGATCCAAGCTTGCAAGTTTTCCCCTATTTTTAAGTCAAAGGAAAGAAAACATCTTGATATCTTCCATAGCCCTTGATGGTGATTATTATAGATCTAACGGTTTCTTTCTTTCCAAATGCACCACAATGTAGTAACGACAATGATGTAGAATACATTCCTTCCGTTTTTAGATTGGCAAGTGGACATAAGAAGGTGTAGAGATCCGTCATTGACGAAAGAGTAATAGTCGTGATCTTGCACCATTGTTTTATCATCCGTTAAATTTTCTTGATTGCTATACAAGTTAAGAGAAGGTGGTTTTTGTCTTCAGTTAATTTCCAAATAGTTAAGACATACGGGGATCTGTCTCCATGCTTCTCACTGTAAGTATGTTTGTAAATTGAATTGCATTTATAAGAGTGTTCTATAAGTAAAAAAGCTAACTTTAAAGAGGTTGTATATGCTCTAACTGAAAATTAGATGACAATACTAAAATGTTTAACTGTTTATTTAATTTACATCTTGATTTACCACTATTTCGCCCATTTAACCTTTTCTTAAACAAAATTATGAAATGGTTGGTTGTTACCGCTATGTTCCTAGTTTATTAAATAAGAAAAAATAAATAAAAACTTTTAATTTTCTTCCAATTTGAAATTATTACTTTTAACATTAATTTTTCTTTCATTTTCTTACACAAGTGAAATCAAAACACAACATTTTATTTTCTTTTCATTTATTTCTATTAATTCATTCCTTCTTTTATTTGTAAATATCTTGGTTGGTTGAGCCCCACACATTTAGCTTGGTGGGTGTCGCAACAGATACGTCACACATCACTATCTTCTTTCTCACACTCCCATGTTTCACGGTCCAATCATCATCATCATCAATTAGTCTGTACATCACTAGATTTAATAAGCAATGTTTCACCTCATCATCATCACTCTCTTCCAATGGCTTCTTCTTCTTCAACCTTCGTGATTCTGATATCGTTATACAGTATTTTTGTGTATGCTAATGGATGCTATACGTCCATCATCAGCTTCGGCGACTCCCTCGCCGACACCGGTAACCTAAAACACCTCGCCACCATGAATAACCGACTCATTTCCTTCTTTTTACCTCCTTACGGAGAAAATTTCTACAATCATTCCACCGGCCGTTGCTCCAACGGTCGCCTCATCATCGATTTCATTGGTATATATCTTAAGTTTTGCGATTCTGTTCAGATAACTTTAGTAAACCTGTTAATTGCATACAGTTTTGATGTAGATTGAATCGCATTGCCCCGAAATAGAAGCAATTTGGACTAGTTTGCTCGATTGATTTCATATTCTGGTTATTTCAATGATCGTAGAGGGTTTAACGTTCAATTTAGGGTTTCTTACGAATGTCATTGTTACTGCTATTGTTCATTTGAGTTTAACCTAAATTGTTGCCCTAATGCATATGTTACATTATAGTCAATGAGCATACCTGTGTGGGATGCTAATTCTGCTATTAATTGTCTGTAAGTTCAGTGAAACATCATCTTTTGTCACATTTTTTGGTTCAAGTATATGATCCACGCTTAATCTTGGCATCTTTGATAATTGGTTTTAATAATGTAGCTGAGAGGCTAGGGTTGCCATTGGTACCACCTTTTCTGCAAGACAATGGGAGTGACAGTGTAGTGGCATTCAAACATGGAGTGAATTATGCGGTCGCGGGTGGAACAGCATTGGATTCGTCAGTTCTTGAATCAAGAGGGATTGTAAACACTTTGACGAATGCATCTTTAGGAGTTCAATTAGCATGGTTTAAGCAATCACTGACTTCTATTTGTGGCAACGATTCAAGTAAATTTCTTGATTCGAACTTGAACTAGTGCGTTTTCGTATATACTAATTGATCATGGCTCGTAATTCTTTGGTAGATTGTAGAGATTTTATAAGAAATTCTTTGATTCTTGTGGGAGAGATTGGTGGAAACGATTACAATCATCCAATTCTTAAAGGAAAACCAATCGAAGAGGTTGAATCGTTTGTTCCTCTTGTTATTGATACCATCATCTCAGCAATCAATGTAAGAAGCTACTGAACTCATACAAGATTATTAAGTTTTAAACAATATTACATGATGAATTTTAATTACAGGACTTGATTGAAATGGGGGCTAAATCACTAGTTGTTCCAGGAAACTTTCCAATTGGATGCTCTGCAGCATATTTGACGGTCTGCGGTTCAGAGAATGAACAGTACGATCCCGAAACTGGCTGCCTCATTCGGTTGAACCAATTTGCTGAATACCACAACCAACTGTTACAAGTAAGACTAAATCAAGTTCAAGAGCTTCATCCTGATGTCAACATCATCTATGCTGATTACTACAATGCTGCCATGGAAATCTACCGATTCCCATATAAATTTGGTAAATCAAGTCGAGTTAGCATATAATATTTGTTTCTTACCTACATTATTGAGTTATGTTTGTTACATGTTGTAGGGTTCACGAATGGAGCTTTGAAGGCGTGTTGTGGAGGTGAAGGGCGGTATAATGTCAATGCATCAGTGCGATGTGGAGAGGCATCTGCAACCGTGTGTGATGAACCCGATACATATGTTAGCTGGGATGGGATACATCTCACCGAAGCAGCATACCGACTAATTTCCAAGAATTTATTATCTACGCCTCAATTTAATTCATTGTGTTCTACATCAACTTTGGTATTAGATGATGGAGTATCAGTTTTCATGTAAGTAATATGTATGAAATATTTGTTAGTAATTTGATAACTACATGATTCATAAATGTATGCAACCAAAAATGTGTTTCTACGTGATGCTACCGGTTACCAACAACCAATTTGTTTATTCTTACAAGGATTAGATGCACATTATAGGTGGCATTGCACCCTATGATTAGGGTGAACATTATTCACGCGTCATAAATAATATATTGTTATGATTGGAATGAACACAAGTAGTAGATGATTTAACCACTTTATGCTATATATAATTTACATCTTGATTTTAGCGTTATTTTACTTATTTTTACATGTTTTTTTAAGAAAACATTGAAATAGTTGGGTGCTTTATATGATTTAATATTAATAATAAAAAAACAGACATTATAATATATATTAAAACTATGTTACAATCCCGTGTAATACACGGTTAAATAAATTTATTGTCACTTGGTTAATAATACAAAAAGTTATGCATTAAATATTGTGTATTATACTATTATATGGATTGAATAAAACCATGTATTACATATATTTAAATTTTTGAAGTTAATATATTTGAAATTTTAATTATGGATAGTTATTAATTAAGAATTTATAATTAAGAGGAGAGATAAACGAGAAAACAAATTAGATATCTTATAATGGTGATAAGTGTCCAGATTTATTTTTATTTATTAGTACAGAGATAGAAGACGTGGATTTAACGTGGAATGTTTGTATGTATATATTTAAAAAATAGAGTTTGAATTTGTTCTTGAAAATAAAGATCTTGATGATATAATTAAGTTGGTGGTATTGTTATAAATTAGTTAGAATTATTAGGCTAAATATTAAGGAAGAGTAAATTACACGGATGGTCCCTGTGATTTGGTTAAAATTTGGATTTGGTCCTTAAAGTTTTAAAATTACGAATATAGTCCCTAATATTATAGTTATCTTTTATCAATGGTCCCTACTCTGTTAGTTCAGTTAATGATGTTAAATTTGTCAAAATTAACTATTTTACTTGTAAGGATCATCAATGTAATTTCATTTTATTATAATCCTTTTATTATAAATATGTTTATCATTTAATACACAAATAAAAAAATATTTTAGAAAACTTCTTCTTTTAAATGTGGTTTATAATTTTTTTTAAACCAATATGCGGGTTTTTTAAACCTTTATAAAATGTCTTCTTTTATAAAGACATTTAAAAGTGAATTGTTTTTTAAAAAACGTTTAAAAAACTAAGAATTGTTTGAGAAAAGATGTTTTTGAAAATGAAAGGTTAAAAAAATTAGAAAACCAAACAGTTTAAAAAAAGTTTAAAAAATAATTTTTTTAATGACGTATAAAAAGTGACGATTAAAAAACCAAACATTTAAAAAAACATTTTTAACAAGTTTTTTATTTGTGTATTTGAAACATATTTTATAAAATAATAATCTTATTAATAATGAAATTATCAAAATAATATAAAAATAAAAAATTTGAAAAATAAAAGTATAAAATTTTCAATAAATAAAAATAAGACAATAGTTTAAAAGATAAATTAAATAGATGGCTAATGCGAGTAAAATGCTAATTTTTACAATATTTAACATCACTAACAGTTAACTAACAGACCTAGGGACCATCTATAAAAGAGAAAGAAATATTGGGGATTATATTCAAAGATTTAAAATTATAAGGACCAAATTCAAAATTCTAACATAACCACAGGGACCATCCATGTAATTTACTCATTAAGGAACTATAAAACCCCTAAAATTAACTTATATTTACCATATATCTTGATTGATCGTGAGTTTAATTAGAATTTTGCTATTGTATATTCAATTTTTTTACTAATATTTACATTTGAAAGAACAAAAAACAATTTAAGAAAGTTAAGATAGTGGTCTACTAAGAGGAAGCAACTAATTGCATAATGAACTTTTATCGTATGCGGTTTTTAGTCTTATTTTCCCCTCAGGACATGTGTATATATTCTTTTTTCTCTTCTAATTCTATAGATATACAAAACCATTAACTTAAGGTTTAAAATTTTCTATTTCATATAAAATTATTATCAAATTTCAATTTAAAAATCATTATCATATTAAATTATATGATATGTAAAGTTTAAGAATTGAGTTGTAATAACTAAAAAATTAATTTTTTGACTACTAGAATACCATTATCATATTAAATGAAACTTATTATTTTAAAATTTTTAATAAATTTGTAAAATTTGATTCAACTTATTTTTCATTTATATATTTAAAATAAAAGTTAAAATTTGACATTATGTGAATATTGTGTACGTACTTTGTCGGTAATCTCGTACAACAACAACGCACAAAGCATATGGAACTTAATATTCATTTCGTGTGTGGAGAAAGACTCCCTAGGATCGACAAGTTTGTGTCCTTTGTGTGCCATAATGATTTCAAAATTTTGATATATTTACCAATTCAATTCAGGGGCTGGCACGAGTTTTATTCAAAGATTTATACAACTGTCTTAACATTCTTCAACCTCTTTTTTCGACTATATATAGGGTATCTTAGAATGAAGATCCAAAAAAATCAAAGGAACTAAAGTACATCCTCTTTATCAGAAAATCACAAGAGAACACGTGATATTTATTATGTGGAACAACACGTACCCACGACTCTTTTAATTTTATTATATGTAGGAATGGAAATTAATACCAAGTACAATACTCAACTCTCTCTTGGAGATTACATAAAAAAAAACATTGATCTATAGATATATATATGTCAACAACGATTAATTGTTTCCGGTACAATTATTATAGACAAGCGTCTCAGGTTTGTCAAGGATGCAAATGGCTTCCGGTGGATACTTTTCTTTCTCGTATAGCTGCACGCATGTGTTATTTCCAATAATAGAAACTTCAACAATGCAATGAAGAATAGCACTGTTTAACAACGAACTAGTTTGTATTGGCTGAGGGCATAACGAAGACAATACGTTCATAAAATCTTCACACTAACGTGCTACCGACTGAATACGTTTTCCTTCCTTGTATCCCCATCGGAAACCCTTTATATATTTATCTCCGAAGTACTTGTTTGCAAGGTTCTCTCCAAAATCCTTCACTTTTAAGTGCTCCGAAATGATATTATCCTTCAAACTTTTAGGACCTCGCTCGACTATTCAAACTTTTACGAACTCGATCATTCCGACTTCTAGTACCTCGATTATTCAAAACGTTAGCAGCTTTAGTAATTTGCCCACGTGTAGGAATTTGTTTTACCACAGGTTTGTTACTAAACATCTTCACTATACCACTACTAGGAACCCTGCACAAATTTTTGAAAAATCATATATAGTTTTCATAAACTTCCATGATCCACTAGGCATTTACATACGGGTAGATCCTCGAGAATTGAAGGTCGTACTCGTTGGTAATGATCCATAGGGAAACGAGAGTGTGTAAAGAATAATGGTGTTAGGACCGGATCGGATGTCGAACCGGACGTCTTACTGGTTTGTTTGTTGGACCGGATTTTAAAACCGGATGACATCATAATTAATTACATATATATATATATATATATATATATATATATATATATATTACGTGTGATTTTATAGTTATATACAATTATATATATAGTCATACATGTAATTCAATATAAGTAAGTTATGTGTGATTTTATAGTTATATATAAAGCTTAACAATAATCTTATTTCCAACATACTAATTTGTTGTTCAACCCCATGTTTTTACCATTAAAATCCGAAAAAATAATAATAGTCAAAATTCGGTCCCACCAATGGTCCGGTTCCGGTCCGACCAACGGTTCGGGATGAACCGGCCCCACTCCAAAACAAACTACATTGAATTTAACCGGTTCAGCCCACCCCTTGATTTCCGGTCGGGCCGACTGAATCGGCCAATTCGACCGGTCTTGAAATCACTGGTAAAGACATAACTCATGGTTCAACGATGAATGATATTGCCTACGGATCTCGTGAAATCCCGATTAAAATTTATTTTTTCTAATTTGACTGATCCCTAGCTAGTAATATTTTGTTGGTTGAAAGATAATTTTCTAATAGGATTCGATTCAATTCATGACTAGCTAGTTCCCCAAGGTTTTGTTAGTACGTGTGAATAATATCAATCAATATTAATAAAGAAGCAAGAAATAAAATAAAAGAAACTTTAACATAATAAATGTGTAAGCTAGGTACGTACCCGGAGGAGGAACAAGTAAACAACAACAATATTTGGCAAAAGAATACCGATTTCATGAGGGAGGATGCCATATATTTCAATTCGTGGGAGACACGTTATTCGTTTCAATGCTATTTATTGACATCTTAGCGAGCGAATTGAACCCCCCCCGCGTAAATGGAAAACACTTGTCCACTTGTGAATAAGATAAGGGTGGGTGCTACTAGAATTACCAGAAGCAACGAAGAAAGTGGAGATGACTAGAGGGTCTTCGTACAAGAAAATAAAACAATGGACCCTTTAAACAATATATAATACTTATTAAATCAAGTTATGAATTATTAAAAACTCACCTCTAATGGTGTGCAACAACCTCAATGAATGATTCAAATATGTTTGTACCCATTCATTAATACCCTAGGGTATTATTATATTATATTATATTTATATTTAAATGTCAAGTATACAATTGGGGTAATTTTTTATACTTTTTCTGCAGTCAATGCAATAGCCCATCAAATTAGATTTCAAATATGTTTGTACCCATTGATTAATAGGGTATTATTATATTATATTTATATTTAAATGTCAAGTATACAATTGGGGTAATTTTTTTATATTTATATTTAAATGTCAAGTATACATCGTTTTTCTTTTTCTACTTTTTCAATTCCTGAACAGAGACTGATTTTTCTATAAACTTGTTACACATTACCTACTATTACACAAATGATCGGTTCGGTTCGGGTTTAGGTCTCGGATCGATTCGGTTGTTGGTAGTTTTGTTAAAGGTCTGATTTGTGCTCACTCATAGCGTTAACAAATGATATTGGTAACTGATCCTTCAAGGTGACTGTAGGGATTGAATCTAGACGCTCGGGAAATCAAATGTGTTCAAGTTCATTTGATTCTACTTAATCTTCTTACTATGAGCGATTATATTTTGCATTCCCATTATTATTTTTTACAATTGGTATCAGAGTCTTGTTGCTCTAAATCTATTGACTTGAAGATTGAAGTGTGTATTTTAAAATGTTCGTTAGCTTTGAATTGTTTGTCATTTGAAGATCTACTAGTTATATATATATATTAAATGTCAAGTATACAATTGGGGTAATTTGTTTATAGTTTCTGCAGTCAATGCAATAGCCCATCAAATTAGATTTCTAAAATATGTAAGCGGTCTGGAATCATCACATCGTTTTTCTTTTTCTACTTTTTCAATTCCTGAACAAAGACTGACTTTTCTATAAACTTGTTACACATTACCTACTATTACACAAATGATCGATTCGGTTCGGGTTTAGGTCTCGAATCGATTCGGTTGTTGGTAGTTTTGTTAAAGGGCCGATTTGTGCTCACTCCTAGCGTTAACAAATGATATTGGTAACTGATCCTTCAAGGTGACTGTAGGGATTGAATCTAGACGCTCGGAAAATCAAATGTGTTCAAGTTCATTTGATTCTACTTAATCTTCTTACTATGAGCGATTATATTTTGCATTCCCCTCATGAGATCGATTAGTTGTTATTATTGTTTTTTACAATTGGTATCAGAGTCTTGTTGCTCTAAATCTATTGACTTGAAGATTGAAGTGTGTATTTTAAAATGTTCGTTAGCTTTGAATTGTTTGTCATTTGAAGATCTACTTGTTATATTTATATTTAAATGTCAAGTATACAATTAGGGTAATTTGTTTATAGTTTTCTGCAGTCAATGCAATAGCCCATCAAATTAGGTTTCTAAAATATGTAATCGGTCCGGGATCATCACATCGTTTTTCTTTTTCTACTTTTCCAATTCCCCGAACAGAGATTGACATTTCTATAAACTTGTTACACATTACCTACTATTACACAAATGATGGGTTCGGTTCGGGTTTAGGTCTCGGATCGATTCGGTTGTTGGTAGTTTTGTTAAAGGACCGATTTGCGCTCACTCCTAGCATTAATAAATGATATTGGTAACTAATCCTTCAAGGTGACTGTAGGGATTGAATCTAGACGCTCGGGAAATCAAATGTGTTCAAGTTCATTTGATTCTACTTAATCTTCTTACTATGAGCGATTATATTTTGCATTCACCTTATTAGATCGATTAGTTGATATTATTATTTTTTACAATTGGTATCAGAGCCTTGTTGCTCTAAATCTATTGATTTGAAGATTGAAGTGTGTATTTCGAAATGTTCGTTAGCTTCGAATTGTTTGTCATTTGAAGATCTACTTGATTTCTGCTAAATTTGATCAGATTTGAAGATGTTGATAGTGATTATATTGTTTGAAGATGTTCATGTGGTTAGATGAGCTTAATTGAATCAATTATAGATACTTATGATCTTAATTGAATCTAAACCACTAATTGAACACATAATTAATCAAATTTTAAACAAATTGGTAAAAGACTGAAGCTGAAACTTTTCAGAATTGACAAAATGAATCAGGCGAAAAGTTGCTAATCGCACGCGAAAAGTTAGCATTCTCGCGAGAAGCTTGGTTTCGCAAAAGTTTGTTACAAAGGATTCTTTTTGCGTTAAAAGATTCAATTCTCGCAACATTTGGTTTGAAAAGTAACAGTTGTATTTGGGCGAAAACTTCAAGTTTAGAGAATCTTGATAAATTTAATCTCTAAGTCTGAAAATCACTAATCTGAAGCATATCAGTACCACCATCAATCTCGACAATGAGATCGGTACCAACACAAAACCTCCAAGACTTCTTAGTGAAAAGACTACCCTGACTGGGTGTATAGATTTGAATATCATGTTATTTACACCGAACCCAGATGATGTGGTCAATCAAACAAGGACCACACATTTTTGTGTATAACAATGATAAAGGAGAGTTGGTGCCCAAACCTGAACACCTCTAGGATGGGGAACGTATGAAGAAATTAGAACTTAATGATAAGGCGTATGTTGTGATCACTATGGCACTTACGTGTAAGATCCCGTTCCCGGGATGCTTATAGTCGGACAATCATTGCACATAGAACATAATATATACATTTAAATTTATTAAAACATCATAGCAAAATAACTTAAAAAAACCATTTCTTATATTAATGCCATTTAACAAAAACCATTTCACAAAAACCATTTCATAAAAACCATTTCACAAAAACATCATAGTTATACAAATGGATGCCATTAAAAAATGCAAAGTAGCAGACCTCGTGTTATCCTTAGCAACCATTACCTGCCAACTGGAAAATACATAAAAGTCAGCGTTGCTTAGTGAGTTTTAGTTTTATAAAATATAATACTTTACTTTCATTTTAAACCGTCCTTTACTTTCATTCGCGATCATACATTATACATATAATAGATAATACGCATTATTATCTTCATCATCGTTCATCACTATCTTTCATTTTCCTTTGAACCAATGTCATGTGCTACACCCCAACATGATGCATAAAGCGGGTACCGGGCCGAAGTCTATAAATAAACCCCCATACATTGTGCCGGTGGCCTAACCAAAGTATCAGGGTAAGCGACAAGGTCCCATACGTTTGGTTAGTCACAAAGACTGGACAGTCTTTCGTTCAGAAAATGAACAATATGATCCAAAAACTAGTTGCCTCTTTCGGTTAAACCAATTTACTAAATACCACAACCAACTGCTACAAACAAAACTAAATCAAGTTCAAGAACTTCATCCTGACGTTAACATCATCTATGCTGATTGGTACAATGCTGCCATGCGTATATACCGTTTCCTATATAAATTTGGTAAATAAAGTCGAGTAAACATATAATATTTGTTTGTTACCAACATTATTGAGTCATGTTTGTTACATGTTGTAGGGTTCACGAATGGAGCTTTGAAGGCGTGTTGTGGAGGTGAAGGGTGGTATAATGTCAATGCATCAGTGGGATGTGGAGAGGCACCTGCAACCGTGTGTGATGAACCGGATACATATGTTAGCTGGGATGGGATACATCTCACCGAAGCAGCATACCGACTAATTTCCAAGAATTTATTATCTACGCCTTAATTTAATTCATTGTGTTCTACATCAACTTCGGTATTAGATGATGGAGTATTAGTTTTCATGTAAGTAATATGTATGAAATATTTGTTAGTAATTTGATAACTACATAATTCAGAAATGTATGCAACCAAAAATGTGTTTCTATGTGATGCTACGGGTTACCAACAACCAATTTGTTTATTCTTACAAGGAGGACAATGATGATGGTATCTCTACATTATTATACCCAAAGATTATATTTTACACCTTTGTTGTGTCACACCCCAAAAAACGATTTATACCACTGCTGTATACGTGGAAGGGCGGTAACTGAAGTTGGAATATTACCAACGACTATAGTCAAACGTTTTTTTTATAAGAAACATAATTGTCATTACGAAACTTCTAACTTATTCATAATGTATACATAAGTTGAGACAATTATTTATTTAATAATCTTTCCCTATGAAGAGATTCAAACTTAGATGTTTAGGTCCCACGTTCTTTCATCATCCAACACCGTTTGACCCTCCCGAAATTCCTACGCGTCATTCCCAATTCAAATACCTTACTGACCTGAAAAACATAAGAAAACTAGGTCAAAAAACAGTTGGTGAGCATTCGGGTTTTCAGAATTTAAAAGAAAAACAGTTTATTTTTCAATTTCATTATGATGATAGAGAAATTAATATATGTATCATAGACTAGCTAGGTCATATGATAACTTCGGCTATAAGTCCATAATCAAACCAAGAAATACGTCGTTGCCCCACAACAGTCCAAACATATATACTCCCTCACAATCCTGACCAGAGCGACTGGTCGTGAGAGCGGACCCTTCTAACCCGATAGATCTACCCATATAAGTCTGTGGCCTCCCCGAGGTTAATGATTATGGGGGGATTTAGGGGCTCAGTAATATGAACGCATATAACTGACCCAACTTATACCCTCAAATTAATATATATATTCGTTTTCTCAATCAATCATCATATATAAGATAATTCATATCTTTAAATCATGCTTTTCCCCCAGAACAATTTAAATACGACAATATTTAATAAAAATGGGGCCGAAGTACTCACCTTTGCTGATTTCGATTTCTGGTTTTCACACGCCACGTACTAGTTTAATCACGACCCTAGACGTGAAAGAATTTCTTTTTAACAGGTTGTATAGCTTTGCTTAAAACTGTTTGTTCACCCAACTTTTTGATAAAAATGCTTTTGAAAAGGGTTTTCATTTATTAAATGGCTTTCTTGATAAACCTATTATCGTGAATACCTATACTTACTAGTATCTAACGCAATTTATTTTGTACTTCTTACGAGGACTATCTTTTACTTAAATAATTAGTTTATGTGTTTCTACTAATTACTTATCACTTCTTACACAATATTTTATTTTCTTTAAAGTGATCCAAATATATATAATATACTACTTTTCATCCATTTTGGTTAACTAAATATATATATATATATGCATATATGTGTATATATATATTACTAGTTTTGAGGAATTCTACTATTTTACCTTTTAAAATACTATTTATTTCTAAAAATTAGTATTTATTTTGTAATATTGACCAAGGGGTTTATTATTTGCCATAAAATTCCTTAGTCTTCTTGTTTATTATGTTACTTCTTTTTATTTCACAAGTCTTTCGTCGTAGTTACTATATTTCCTAGTCTTCATTTACTTAGTGAAGTGTTGTACCCATAATTTCCTAACCATCTATTATCATCCATGATTTAACATCCAACATTTCTTATATTATCCTTAGTTCATACTTTTATGTCCCACTAACATATCCTTGTAATCCATGTTCCTACGAATTTTAAATCCTAAAACTATACCAAAGTCTCAAATTCATATCACTATATTCTCATAATTCCAATCATCAATATACCAATGTTATCAATACCAACTTCTAATAGTAAACTTTTCTAATTTAAACATCACATTGAATCCCATTTTCATTCATAAACTTATGTTTTCCAAAATCATCAAGCGGGTGCACTAACAAATCAAGATTTCAATCTTGATGATCCATGCATGAACATAACATCGAGTATTATTCTAATTAGTTATACCTTGAGTCTAGAACTTTGGTTTCTATCGTTAACTCACGGTGTCATGACTTGATTTCCAATCTAGAACCTTAATCCGACTTTTAGCTTGATAATCCTTCTTGTTTTGACTCCCAAGTACAATGCAGGTTCTAAGGGTGGTGGTGGGCGACGGGTTGGTGATGGTGTTGTTCGACCGAGGGAGAGAGAGAGCGATGAGGGTGAGTTCGACCGAGGGAGAGAGAGAGAGCGAGAGAACCGGCAGCCTAAGAAGGCGTTGGTGCTGCTGCCGCCTCTTGGCAGTGGCGGTGATGGATGGGGCAGTGGTGATGGTTCGGTGGGGGTGGGGAGAAGAAAGAAAGAACGAAACTGATGGTGGAAGATGAAGAGGAGAGGAGATGAAAGGTTGAGTGTGTTAGTGAGTGTGTAAGATGTGAATGATTGTGTTTATATTTGTGCTAGTGGATGTGTGGTGTCTTGCATGCAGGTAGTGCAATCTACCAAGATTGCATGCAAGATTTGATGTGATGATTATGATTATTATTATTATTATTATTATTATTATTATTATATATATTATTATTATTATTATTATTATTATTATTATTATTATTATTATTATTATTATTATTATTATTATATACCAAGTATAGTAATGTTAAACCTAATTTAAATTAGGATTTTATAATTTGGAGAGTGATTATAAATTAGTCGCGTTTGACGTAGGAATTATATTTATTTAATATTTTGTAAACAATTATTACCTGGGTTTTGACCGGTTGTTACATTCTCCCCTCGTTAGAGAAATTTCGTCCCGAAATTTTCATACAGTGGTACGCGCTTCGGATTTGTCACTTAAATAGATGAGGGTACTTTTGCTGCATTTGGTCCTGACGTTCCTGGTAAATTCGGGTCCTCGCTTCGAGTTCCATCTAACCTTCACCAACCTTATCTACTTTCTTCTGAGTTTCTGAATCTTCCAGTCTAGAATCTCTATAGGTTATTCGACAAAATAAAGTTTTTCTTCAATATGAACCTCTTCTGGTGGTATGATTAGTGATTCGTCCGACATGCACTTCTTTAAATTATACACGTGGAATACATCGTGTATGCCTTTGAGTTCTCCTGGTAGTTCGAGTCGGTAAGCCACTTGCCCAACTCGTTCCTTAATATCGAATGGTCTAACAAATCAGGGGTTGAGTTTTCCTCGTTTACCAAACCTCATAACTCCCTTCCATGGAGATACCTTCAGAAATACTCTGTCTCCCACTTGGAATTCCAATGGTTTCCTATGAATATCCGCATAACTTTTCTGTCGGCTGTTGCCAGCTTCCAATTTCTTTCGTATTTGACTGATTTTGTCTGTTGTTTCTTGTATGACTTCCGGTCCCGTCAGTTGTCTTTCTCCAACGTCTGCCCAACATAACGGAGAACGACATTTTCTTCCGTATAAAGCCTCAAATGGTGCCGCTTTAGTACTGGTGTGATAGCTATTGTTGTATGAGAACTCCACTAAGGGTAGGTGAGTGTCCCAATTCCCACCAAAGTCCATTACACATGCTCTCAATAAGTATTCTAACGTCTGGATGGTCCTTTCACTTTGACCGTCTGTTTGTGGATGATACGCCGTACTCATGTCTAATCGGGTTCCCATGGCTTCATGTAGCGTTTGCCAAAACCTCGAGGTGAACCGACCGTCTCGATCTGAAATGATTGATACGGGTACTCCATGCCTTGACACAATTTCCTTAATGTGTATCTTAGCCAATTTACTCATGTCATATGTTTCTCTTAAGGGCAGGAAATGTGCAGACTTGGTTAATCTGTCGACTATTACCCAAATCATATCATGCCCATTTGTCGTCCGTGGTAATCTTGTTACAAAATCCATAGTTATGCATTCCCACTTCCATTTTGGTATTTCTGGTTGTTGTAGAAGTCCAGACGGCCTTTGGTGTTCGGCTTTGACTTTGGAACAAGTTATGCATTTGCTCACATAAGTGGCTATATCACCATTGGGCCACCAATAATATTCCTTTACATCATGGTATATTTTATCCGACCCTGGATGAATTGAGTACCTTGATTTGTTAGCTTCTTCTAGTATCACCTTGCGTAGATCCCCAAATCTTGGAACCCACAGTCGATTAACAAAATACATTGTATTCTCAGAATTCGACGTTAGTTGCTTAATCATTCCTTGTAGGTCTTCCTTGGTTATGTTTTCTTCCTTTAGTGCCTCGGTTTGAGCTTCACGAATCTGAATGGTGAGGTTCGAATGAATGGTCATTTCCAATGCCCGTATCCGCAATGGTTTTTCTCTTTCTTTCCTACTGAGTGCATCTGCAACTACATTGGCTTTTCCTGGATGATACCGAATGTCGCAGTCGTAATCATTCAGTAATTCAACCCATCGTCGTTGACGCATGTTTAATTCTTTTTGATTAAGTATATGTTGTAAGCTCTTGTGATCAGTGTATACTACGCATCTAGTTCCGTATAGGTAATGTCTCCATATTTTTAGGGCAAAAATTACAGCTCCCAGTTCTAAGTCATGGGTGGTGTAATTTTTCTCATGCACTTTTAATTGTCTCGATGCATAGGCAATCACCTTGTCTTTCTGCATCAGCGCACATCTGAGACCTAATCGCGAAACATCACAATATACTACAAATCCATCTGTACCCTCTGGTAACATCAAGATGGGTGCACTACATAGCTTTTGCTTTAATAACTGAAACGCTTGTTCCTGATCATTACTCCACTCATATCTCTGATCCTTTCGAGTCAGGAGTGTCAAGGGTTGAGCTATTCTGGAGAAATTTTCAATAAACCTGCGATAGTATCCAGCTAACCCTAAGAATTGTCGCACTTCCGTTAGAGACTTGGGTGCTTCCCAATTCTTTATTACTTCAATTTTTGCAGGGTCTACATGAATACCTTCCTAGTTTATGACGTGCCCAAGGAAGTGAACTTCCCGTAGCCAGAAGTCGCATTTTGAAAATTTTGCATACAACTTTTCTTTCTTTAGCGTTTCCAAGACGAGTTGTAAATGATGCTCATGATCTTCTCGGGACTTTGAGTATACCAGAATATCATCGATAAAAACTATTACAAACTTGTCTAAGTAGGGCTTACAGACTCTGTTCATGAGATCCATGAACACTGCTGGGGCATTGGTTAAACCAAACAGCATCACTAGAAACTCATAGTGGCCGTATCGTGTTCTGAAAGCTGTTTTCGGAACGTCTTCCTCTGCTATCAACAACTGATGGTAACCGGATCGCAGATCAATTTTTGAGTAGTAACTAGACCCTTGTAGCTGATCGAACAGATCATCTATTCTTGGTAATGGGTATCGATTCTTGATTGTGAGTTTATTTAGTTCCCGATAATTGATACACATTCTAAACGATCCATCTTTCTTTTTGACAAATAATATCGGTGCTCCCCACGGGGAAAAGCTTGGTCGGATGAATCCCTTATCTAACAATTCCTGCAATTGTTTTGACAATTCTAGCATTTCAGAGGGCACTAGTCGATACGGCGATCGGGCAATTGGGGCTGCTCCGGGCACTATCTCTATCTGAAATTTAATCTGTCGTTGTGGAGGCAACCCTGTTAAATCCTCAGGAAACACCTCTGGATACTCTCTCACCACTGGAACATCCTCAATCCTTCGTTCTTCCTTATTTATGACAGTGGCCTTTACTAGGAAAGCCTGGTATCCTTTGCTTATATATGCATATATGTGTATTATATATTACTACTTTAGAGGAATTTTACTATTTACCTTTTAAAATACTATTTATTTCTAAAAATTAGTATTTATTTTGTAATATCGACCAAGGGGTTTATTATTTGCCATAAAATTCCTTAGTCCTCTTGTTTATTATGTTACTTCTTTTTATTTCACAAGTCTTTCGTCGTAGTCACTATATTTCCTAGTCTTCATTTACTTAGTGAAGTGTTGTGCCCATAATTTCCTAACCATCTATTATCATCCATGATTTAACATCCAACATTTCTTACATTATCCTTAGTTCATACTTTTATGTCCCACTAACATATCCTTGTAATCCATGATCTTACAAATTTTAAATCCTAAAACTATACCAAAGTCTCAAATTCATATCACTATATTCTCATAATTCCAATCATCAATATACCAATGTTATCAATACCAACTTCTAATAGTAAAATTTTCTAATTTAAACATCACATTGAATCCCATTTTCATTCATAAACTTATGTTTTCCAAAATCATCAAGCGGGTGAACCAACAAATCAAGATTTCAATCTTGATGATCCATGCATGAACATAACATCGAGTATTATTCTAATTAGTTATACCTTGAGTCTAGAACTTTGGTTTCTATCGTTAGCTCACGGTGTCACGACTTGATTTCCACTCTAGAACCTTAATTCGACTTTTAGCTTGATAATCCTTCTTGTTTTGACTCCCAAGTACAATGCAGGTTCTAAGGGTGGTGGTGGGCGACGGGTTGGTGATGGTGTTGTTCGACCGAGGGAGAGAGAGAGAGAGAGCGATGAGGATGAGTTCGACCGAGGGAGAGAGAGAGAGCGAGAGAACCGGCGGCCTAAGAAGGCGTTGGTGCTGCTGCCGCCTCTTGGCAGTGGCGGTGATGGATGGGGCAGTGGTGATGGTTCGGTGGGGGTGGGGAGAAGAAAGAAAGAACGAAACTGATGGTGGAAGATGAAGAGGAGATGAGATGAAAGGTTGAGTGTGTTGGTGAGTGTGTAAGATGTGAATGATTGTGTTTATATTTGTGCTAGTGGATGTGTGGTGTCTTGTATGCAGGTAGTGCAATCTACCAAGATTGCATGCAAGATTTGATGTGATTATTATTATTATTATTATTATTATTATTATTATTATTATTATTATTATTATTATTATTATTATTATTATTATTATTATTATTATTATTATATATATATATATATATATATACCAAGTATAGTAATGTTAAACCTAATTTAAATTAGGATTTTATAATTTGGAGAGTGATTATAAATTAGTCGCGTTTGACGTAGGAATTATATTTATTTAATATTTTATAAATGATTATTACCTGGGTTTTGACCGGTTGTTACATATTGTTGATAGTGTGATCTCCATTCACTGGATATACAAGGGGTCACACCCCAACCGATGGCGGAAACATCGGGGCGTGAGAAGTGATAAATTGTTCAAAGACATCATAGAACTAAAGTGACAATAAATTAAGATTAAATTTCATTTCCATTAATCAATATCATATTACAATGTTTCAAATAAACATACAATAGTTTTGAGAAATACAAGTCTAAAATAAACATAACAAAATAATAGATTTGGTGAGTTTATAAGTCCACCTAATTGAATTTCTTGATAAAACTTCAACCATTTCCTGCAACATGTATAAAATATTGGTCAACATATGAATATGTTTATGAGCATACAAGTTTGAATACATAGCATAATAGTAAGTAAATCTCAATTCAACATGAATAAAGTATACTAAAGTTTATACATTACTAGCATGCAAGGCCAATAATAAACCAAAGTGTCCACTAGCGTAATCTTAGCATTAAAAATGATCAAGACCGTAAATATTGAATAACTTAACATAGACCCATCATAATAGGGCGGATGTGCTAGTCGTATAGCGCTATACATGTTAAGGGAGGTTTAGATTGCTTGCAAGATAATGTATTGTAGAATGTATTCACAAATAGTATAACAAGTAAGCATGTTTGTATGAATTGAGTTTTAGAATGAGTTTGATTGAGTGTATTATTGAGTGTGTTTGATAATTGATACATGTTACAACCCAAATAATGTTAAAACAAAATGGGTGAAGTATGACTCACGGTTTGACGATTAGAATCCACAATAGATTATTAAATTTAAATAATAGAGTCATCAAAGTTACCCTAAAAGGTAAACAAAAGTGTGTAAGTTTAGAATTCAAAGTTTGTGATTTTGGCAATTGGAAAGTAAACGAAAATTACAAATATGAGAGTACATGAAAGTATATACTACTTAGACACTTATTTGGACACCATGTATTATGTGTGTTCTTTATAAGTATTACTCACTCATTGGAAGTCCAAAATAAGAAATCATAAGATTAGTATAATGTCTACCTTAACACATAACATTCAACCATGGTTTGATTGATGTTAAGGTTGGTTTGACTAAGTAATATATAGATATAAATATAAGTCATGCATTAGAGGTAGAGTAATCCACAAACCTCAAGTGTTATATTCATATAAGTCATGTATTATAGGTGGGGATATCCACAAACCTCAAGATTGTCACCATTGCACAAAATCTCCACATAAGGGTGATTCGAATGGTCATGAGTACATAAATAAATATATTAAATTTAACTAACTAGTTTGACTAAGTGTTCAAGTGGGGTATGGTGGATAGATTAGTTGTAGAATCATGGTTCTACATTACCATTTCATACCATAACACAAGCCTTTCAACATTGTTGGAGGCCCGACTTTGTTTCATCCACTTCTTGATTTGTAGATCACTTAGTGTTTTGTAAAGATGAGAGAATGGGGTGTAGAAGCCTCAAAATTTCTGAAATATAACTTCAACACAAGCCTTCCAACATTAAAGTTGGTGGTGACTTGGTTTAGTATGCAAAAGGTTAAAAAAATAAGACAAGAAAACATGTATGAAAGAACCAAGTAGAATATTTTCAACTTGGACCTCAAAAATGGAGGTTTACCATACTTGTTCATCTTGGTGACTAAGGTGCTGTTTGTTTCTGAAGAGGTAAAACATCTGCAGTCTGCAGACCACATCTGCAGGCATCTGTAGGAGAAGAGGTGGACCAAACCTCTGCAGTCTGTATTAAGAAGACTGTTTGTTTTGTAACGTCTGCAGACTGCTGAAATAAACTGAAATTAATTGAACAACAACAGAATTGAAGTGTCAAGGGCAGATTTGAGCAGATTTGAACAACAACAGAAATCATCATCAACAACATCATCATCAACAACAACAGAATTGAAACAAAATCAAATCAGCAACATTGAGCAACAGAATTGAACAACAACAGAATTCATCATCAACAACACCAAAAAAGGTTAATTGTGGGGTGTGGTAATATTAATAATCGCGAATGACAGAGCTATGTAAACGATCTCAGCTACACCTTTGGACCATTGATTTTATAAACAACTTAATCAAGCGAGCTGAATAATACCTTAGGAAGACGAGGGGAAGCGTACTTGAGGCGTTTAGGGCTTTTCTTAACAACAGCTGACACTTTGAAATGAGTGAGCTTTTGTGACGGTTGGAAGGAGAAAATGGAGGTGAAAGGAGTTGAAGACCGCCGGAAAGGAGGCGGTGTTGCGGTGGCGCAAGTGGTGGTGTTCATTTGCAGCGCCGTAGCGAAGCCACCATGGTTTCTTACACCGGAAGATGTTGTCCGTAGCTGACACTTCAATCACGATGGTGGCGAGGGCGCGACGCAGACCGAGTGGCGACGGTGGGGAGTGGAGACGGGGGGAGGCCGATTGTGGGGTGTGGGTGTGGCGATGTGAACTATGAAAAGAGTTGGGGGGTTTAGGGTGATATGTGAAGAAGAGGTGAGAAGACCTCTGAAGACTTTAGTCCACCTCTTCTTCAAGAAGAGGTCACGCAGACCTTTTTTAGTGAAACATCTTCAGAAAAACAAACAGTCTGCAGACCAGAAACATCTGCCCGCCTCTTTTTGGCGCAGACAAAAGAGCTTCAGAAGCTCTTTTCAAGAAAAACACACCACCTAAGTGGTTATGTCCTAGAGGTTGTTCCAAGTGGTAAAGAGAATGAAAGAATAAAGTAAGAAAAGAAAGTAAAATAAATAAATAATAAATAAAAACTTACAAGTTGCTTTGAAGATTTCTTGCAAAATGTGAACTTGTTGAATGAAATGATAGAGTTTAGGAGAGAGTTTAGAGTGATGAAAGTAATTAGAAAGGGATTTGAGTTTCTATTTATAGATGGAAATTATGGTTGGATATTTAAAAGAAGTAGTTGAGGAGATGAGTGAAGTGAATATTTAAATTTTCAATTTTAACCCTCAACTTATTTTATTTATTTATTAATTTACACCATAAACTCATGATTAACCATGTTATAACATATGAACCATAAAAAGAAAACTTATAAATAATTTTTCAAAAAAAAATTAATAAATAAATATATAAGTCCGGATAAGTTGCTCGGTTTTGCTTTTAACATGTGCATTCGTAATTGTTAAGGGTTGCTCAAGCATATAATCAACAATTATGATATAAAAAGATATTTCCACTATGATCAAATCTTGAGATTACAAGGATTAAATAAGGAGTAATATTACATTAATAAAAAAAATAAATAGAAAATACGGAACGTTACACAAGGTCATCAATGATTGAAGCTTTAAATCCTTAGCTTCTGCTAATCGATTTCGAGAAGTATTGGTGTTGTAGTATGAGTGAAGTGTAGACGTCAAAACATAGTAGACAAATATTAATTGTACTCTGATACTGTAAAGATAATGAGGTGTTCGTACAACAAAATGTTTCGTCTCGTGCATTATCTAGGAGACTATACCATAAACAAGACCGAGGCATGCCATGCAGCATCCGACGAGGCACCCTATAGCTCACAAACATTTAGTAAGGAATGGTACTAGCAGAATGGTCACACCTTCACTTTTTAAATACTTGTTTTACGTACATTTAATATCTCACATTTATACTATTACTCTTTAAAATCTTATTTCAACTTACTCTAAAATTTACTCCTGGATAATTGGGTGTCGTCTAAGATAAACTATTACAAAACCATACTCCGCTCTTGGGTAATCAACGATGTCGTGGTGTGTTTGTGCAGTCTATCTATTGCTCTTTTTTATGAGACTGCAACAGACATCGTCTCTTGAATCATGTTCACTTACGAGTTTCCATCAAGCATACAAGAAAGATTACAATCTTGAAAAAGCTCTCTACTTTACTTAACATAATGGGTCTTTATCCTTAATGACCTTTTACCATGAGTATAATATTAACCTAAAGCCACAACCAAAAGTTATTCATAAGACTATTAAAGTATTGAAAAAGTATTTGGGTCTTCTTTAAACCTCCATCGACATATCGGACCTTACCTTCTCTACATCTTAACATCCATCGTTCCTGTGTGTGTGTGTTTCTTCAACTCTAATGACATCAATAACACTCCCATATCCACAATTAGGCTTCAGTCGTTCCCACAAAAATGCAATCCCACCTCCAGATTATCACACCCAAACATCACATTTCACATCTAGGTTTCCTACCACAATTCCTTTTGATGCCACCGGAAAACCCAGAAGAATCGGAAAGATTACACCCGTAAGAGCAAATTCAACAGTGATTGAGAAAGAACAGGAGTTCAAGCCTTCGTTTGAAGAGTATTTGAAGGCCATGGAGACTGTTAAGAGCCGTAGAGAGAAGCGTAAAACCTCCGGTGAACCACCACCACCGTCACCGTCACCGTCGAGTGAAATTGGGGAAGAGAGTGATGAGTCGAGTGGTTTTCAAGAGCAAATTAGTGTGGAGAAAGGTGAAGGTAAGAAGGTATGGATTAGAAAGAAATTGGATCGTAAAGAAGCTCAAGTGGGTGCAAAGGTTGGAGGTGTTGAAGGTGTTCGACGAAATGACAGCAAGTATGTTAAGTTTAAAGAACAGAGCTTTGACATGAAAAGGGTTCCTAAGGTTCAAGAAGTTGAAAGGGTTGTGCCGAATTCGAACCAAGGTGATGTTATAAAGAAATGGACCAGAAAGAAACAGGATTCTACAGAAGCCCGAATGGATACTAATGGGTTTGAAGAACAGAGGTTCAACATGAAAAGGGTTTCTAAAGTTCAAGAATTTGAAAGGGTTGTGCCGAATGCAAAGCAAGATGAAGTTATGAAGAAATGGACGCGAAAGAAAACGGATTCTAGAGAAGCCCAAATGGATACTAATGGGTTTCAAGAACAGAGCTTTAGGGGTTCTGAAATAAGTTCTGTTTCAAGTAAAGTTATGTGATTGATAAAGAAAGAGTTTTTCGTGTGAAAAAACCAATTTTGAAAAGTGAGGAGGATAGTGATGATGATATGAGGATAGAAAGAGCTGCTTTTAAATCACTAGAGGAATTTCCAGATGTTTGCGATCAGCCGAGGGTCTCACGAGTAGATATGGAAGAAAGAATCCAGAGATTAGCAAAGTGGTAAGTAATAATACTGAATTATGATGATTCCTAGCATATGGAGGTGTTTGGCATGCATTTCGAAAGTGATTACCTGATTATTGCAATTTTTGCTTGCAGACTGTAGTTTCTAGTGTTTGGGTATAGTGAACTGGTTCTAGTATTTTTAGGAATAGCTACAATGAAAATGATTAGATTATCTGATTATTTAGGGTCATTTTACAAATAAACCCTTTTATGATCTGCATTTGCCATACACTCTAAAGAGCTGATTATCTGATTGTAGAACTTTAAACAACATAAGATCATCCAAACAGTCTCTTGTAATAGCCCATTTTGTTACAGCTGTTTGTCTTATTTTAATTATTCTATACACGTAATCATTTTTGAAATGCAATTCCAAACACCCCTACAATGCTTTGCATTGGTTGCTTATTATTTTCTTTATAGTGATGACATTAACAAATACGTTTGAATTATTTTCATGCACCTTCGTTAGGTCAGTATTTATCATCCTATTTAAACAATTTATGTAATCTATATACATATTCTTGTATTGTAACTTTGCAGCTTGAATGGTGCATCCATCGACAATCCTGAATGGAATTTCTCAAAGATGATGAGAAGTGCAAAAATCAGATTTGCAGATTTTTCAATAATAAGACTTATACAGATCTTAGGAAATTATGGCAATTGGAGGCAAGTGCTTCAAGTCATTGAGTGGTTGCAAGCACGAGAACGCTTCAAGTCTAACAGACTAAGGTTTGACTTTTTGTGCATGCACTTGTAACAGTAAAGATTTCTCCAACGTTTTAAAGATGCATGATTTGACCATACCTGTTATTTCACTTGGCAAAAAGGCATAGATATGTAAAACACTATGATGGTTAATGTATGTTCTTTGTGTTTGCAATTCAGAAATATTTACACAGCTGCACTTGATGCCCTTGGGAAGGCAAGGAGGCCCGTGGAAGCGCTGAACATGTTTCACACAATGCAGGTATCACTTTGCTTTGAGAGAATTTATTAATTTAATACGAGTGACAAGATGAGTGGTGGGGTAACAAGTCAAAATGGGTTGGGTTAACCAGAAGCACTTATATCCCATTAACAGATGTATATAATATTAATGTGTTAAAGGATTAAAATGTATTTTATTGTATGCATTTAAAGTACACTTTGGTTAACCTTGGATCTGTTTAACCCATATGACAAGTATCCATTTTAGCTGCATTTTGATTGCACCCATTTGATATGTCAGAGATAGAACATAACTCAAATTGGTCATTCATCTCTCTGTTTGCTTTTGATGTTTTGCAGCAACAAATGGCTTCGTATCCAGATCTTGTGGCTTATCATTGTATTGCAGTCACCCTTGGACAAGCAGGTCATATGAGGGAACTTTTCCATGTGATTGATACCATGAGAGCTCCTCCCAAAAAGAAACTAGCTACTGGTGTTCTTCAAAAATGGGACCCACGACTTGAGCCAGATTTAATAGTGTATAATGCTGTGCGTCTTTCTATATCTCGTATTTTGCATTCAAAGTTTCACTCTTATTTGCATAATTGCATATGTATCAGTTACTGAAAGCCGTAGATTTTTTTGCAAACAAAATAAGTATTTGTGTACACATGTGTTTGTAGGTTCTAAATGCATGTGTACGCCAAAAAAATCTAGAAGGTGCGTTCTGGGTATTGCAGCAGCTAAAGCAACAGGGCCAACAACCTAATAGCATAACATATGGACTTGTAATGGAGGTATTGCTCTATTTTCTTGTCTACACACATATCTTTATACAAGTCACAAGTGTATATATATATACATGTGATATTCTCATGTTAATGAAGCTTTTATGTTTCTGTTATCTAGTTGAAACTTAGTGGCATTGAAGTAACTTGTTTTCATTGGGTGCAGGTAATGTTGGCATGTGAAAAGTATAATTTGGTACACGAGTTTTTTAAAAAGATGCGGAAATCATTTATTCCAAATTCTTTAACTTATAAAGGTAAATTACCGGAGGTTTTCATCCTTATTCCATGTTGCATTTTTTAATAAATATTTAAATTTTTAACTTGTGGGTTTGTAGTTCTTGTGAATACATTCTGGAAAGAAGGCAAAGTTGATGAGGCGATTCTAACTGTTAAAGAAATGGAAAAACGGGGAATAATTGGTTCTGCAGCCTTATATTATGACCTTGCTAGATGCCTTTGTAGTGCAGGAAGATGTGAGGAAGCTATTGTGCAAGTAAATACTATTTACATTATTATCCTTAAAATAATGACATTATTTGGTTTTTTAATTTAGAAGCAATTCATATGTATTTTTTTAAACGATCTTTCAAAACACTGAAATTAGTATCATATTTACCCACTTTCATAGTAAATAAAATGAGATCAATTACTTATAAGTTCTAACATTCTGTTCTTCAAATAAAAAAAGAGAACATCCTATGCTAAGGTGATTCCTGGTAACAACATTATTTTCCATTTTCGTTAATTCAATGAAAATATTATTACTAACTGATTCTAATATGAAATGGTTAAATATATTGCTGGTGTTTGGAAAGGTTATATACAATATATTTTGATATAGACCTTTTTTCATTATCGTTCAACAATATATACTTTTTTTATTTTTATTTTTTGCATTTTGTGATTGCATAGATTGAAAAGGTTTGTAAGGTGGCAAATAAACCTCTGGTGGTGACATATACCGGTTTAATTCAAGCTAGTTTGGACTCTGGGAAAATCGAGAGTGCAATCTACATGTTCAAACATACGCACAAGTTTTGTTCCCCGAATTTAGTTACATATAATATTATGCTCAAAGGGTACCTTGATCATCATATGTTTGAAGAAGCAAAACAATTGTTTTATAAGTTAATGGAGAACGGGAATCATGTTACAAGTAAAGATGATCACAAGAACACGGTGTTACCAGATGTTCATACATTTAATTTGATGTTAGATGCGTGTTTCGTGAACCAAAAATGGGATGATCTTGAATTATCTACCAAAAACTGCTGCAACATGGATACTACTTTAATGCAAAACGTCATTCCCATATGATACTTGCAGCCTGCAAAGCTGGAAAGGTAATTTCTTTTAATCTTCTGCACGTTTTTTTAATCAATGATTGCTGAAAATGAGGGTCATATAAGTCTTTATACGGTATTATCTCTGTTGGAAAACGAAACGGAGACAGTTTGACTTTGCAGTCAATGAGTTTATGTCTATAACCACAAAAGTAATATAATTCTTTAGGTTATCAAGAAAGTTGTAACTTGTAAGTGTGCATAAACCTTATGATAATATCAAAATCCATGAAAGGTTTTTTTCGGTTTTTATTTAAACCCACATCAATCTTGGACTTGAAAGTCACATCTTTGACTTAAAAAGTCACCATACTTTCTTAGCATGGGAAAAACAACAGTAACTGTAAATTGTTCCATTTTCTGTAATTTTGCAGGTGAATCTGTTAGAAACAACATGGAAACATTGATTGAAGGTGATCAAACCACCACCACCTCTTGTTCAAGAAATGTTTTGTATAAAACTGGAGCAAGATGATTACGCTGCTGCATTCTCCTGTCTGATATGTCTTCCTTCAACGAATCACATAATATTCCAGAAATTCGTGGGTGAGCCGTTTCAGAGATGATCCCAACCTTTTCCGGGAAGACACGCTTCTACGAGTAATAGATAGGGTAATAATTTATTGAACAGAAACGAAGAACCAAAATAATTCTTATGAACTTGATGAGATCTGTAAACAAATGCTAGATATTTAATGTTAGAATGTTTATTATTGTAAATTGTTTATGTACTAGAATGGAGATATAAGATCTAGCATAAACATTTAGCACATGTCCGGCTCGTTTCATCTTTGATGCGCGAACGAGGCTGCCTGTCACTGGCCGGTTAGCGTGTTAGGTATACATGTAGTCCACTTTTATAGATCTGTCACTTTGAAATGGTCGTCTAGATATATACTTTCAATTCAGTTTTTAACCGGCTGGATGAACCACTACTTACATCATCCAATGAATCGGTTTTGAAAGCGATATGATGTGTGCCGATCTGGTTTGACTTTCATGACTTGATTTGAACCGGTTTGGTCGACGACAAAAACTAGTTTTTGGCACCACTAATTGATATTATCTTTTTTTTTTTAAACCTTATCCCTACTAATCTTTAACTCTTTCAAAGTTTGTTAATCTAACATGATCATATATTGAAGTGGGATTTCGTTTCGTGTTCTTATGCTCTTTCATCTATACATCTACAATGACTCAAATCTACTCATTCTTCAAACAATCTCTTGATTATCTCATTCCCACATGGAAACGTAGGACCCGAGAAATAAATGTTTGTAGCGTATGGCCCTTGAAAAGACCCGTGAAAATCACCTGTATGCTTTTCTGGTTAAGTGTACTCCATCCCAATTAGCAAATGTATCTGGTTCGTACACACGCTAGCAGCTTCATGTCCACAAGGAGACGTTGAATTGTAGTTAAACGGTCCTCACCTCCACAACATGCCCTCAAAGCTTTGCTAGTTAATACTGCAAATATGAACCAAACGAAGTATTTGCATGCACGATGAAAGTGGTTGCATACGCAATAATTTACCAATTTATATGGAATTTGCGTGGCATCATCCTAGTAATCAGCATAGATGATATTGACATTAGGATTAACTGATTAAGCTCTTGATTCTGATTAAGTTTTGTTAAACTGTTAGCTGTGATAATATGACATTCGACAAGTGATTTAAACGAATGCGGTAGCCTGTTGTACGGTCATAGTCTCGTTTCAGAACCTTGTGCCGTCAAATGAGCCGAAGGACATTCGATTGGAAAGTTTCCGAGAGAAACTAGTGTCTGAGCCCCCATCTCAATCAACTCCTGTGCTTAAACTATAATACTTAATCACAAAAACACTAAACTACATTAAAAGTGACTCCATAAGCTTTTTCAATCAATAACGTGGGTTTATGGGTTTGAATCGTTAAACCTAAACACGATTACAACAAAAAGGACTCCGCTAAGATTGCACGATGCTGATGCGTGCTAACAGTTGTGCCACAAATTCAAGTGGTGACATTGAACATTACACTTAAGTAATTGTAGTTTTTACACCGACAAAACACGCAACCCAACCAATAATGACACTCGTCGTACTTTTGCTCCGACAAATCATCGTTTGCGCCATAAGGCGCAAAAGTACATAGAAACATTCCGGCAAAATTGCCATAAAAGTACATTTTTTGCACAAACTAGGAAAGATTTTGGCTAAAGGCATAAGAGTACATTTTCTTTGAAACAAGTGGTTTGTTGTAATCATTTGTAACGTTTAGAATTTTGAATAATCTAATCGTTACTTTATAATGATCAGAGACTATTGTATTATACTAGGATCAAATAATTCGATCTCTTATTAATGACGCGTATATGAAATTTGTATTCATTGCCACCACTTTCTTCCACTAGATCAAAAAATGTCTAATTACATCTCTACAATCTGTTAACAATCAAAATCAATGAAAATATATTATATCTATATAAAAACAAACTTCTATAAGCAATTTATATACTTTGTTTTTTAATAAGATTTATTTTGATATCATATTTAGTTGCAAGATATTTTTTTCTTTTTAATAACTTTAAAATGTAATATTATAGAATTCGGAATCCATGATTGTGACGCTTCTATTTGTATCTACGTTTTGCAAATTTTATTCAAAACAGAGTCTAGCCAAATAGATAGTTTATTTTTTGATTTATTTTTGTAATCTATTTTTATGTCATCTTCTATATAATACAAGAGTAACTTAGTATGACACGTGTCACCACCATAATCTTCTCACCAAAATTTTTCGTCTCTCTTCTCCTATTAATAATTACTTTAATACTAAATAATATTATTAACATTTTTTAGATAAAATATTTTTTTTTTATAAATTACAAAAAATATTGTTATAAGTTATTTCAAAATAAATAAATTTTTATAAGTAATATTTTTTCTAAAATATCAAACTTTGTTAAAAATATATATTATGTATAAAATTACTATTTTTAAAAAATAAATTATTTAAAAACCAAAAATAATTTAATTTAGGAGTTATGATAATAAATATTTAAAAAATGATATTTTTATATGGTTTGTTTTCGAACAAAATATTATTTTTAAAAAAAATTAAAACAAAGTTATAAAATATTGATATCACTGTTTATTACTTATAGTACTTACTTATACGTAATTTCAGTCATATCATATTTTAAAATATCATTTTATTTTCCATAAATTTTATTATATTATATTTTATTTATTCAATCCGTGTAATACACGAGTTTTCTAAATTCTAAATTTACAATTGTGTGTTTTTAGTTTTATTCAAAATCAAGCAATATCAATGTTTATTAAATCACTAGATATATTCAACAATTAAGTAGAAAACTTAGGGGGGCGTTTTGGTCGCGAAATTTATTGAATTAGAATTGGAATTGAAATTTGATTTGTAATTCAAAAGAATTACATTTTGGAATTTAATATTTTCCAAATGATTGGAATTCAAAGGAATTGAAATCTATAAAGGGAATTTAAATTCAAATGCATTTCCAGTGCGAATACATTATAAGGAATTGGATTTATCACCCGTTCCAAACGCCACCACCTCAATGACCACCGATCATCGCCGCTACATACCACCGACCGAAGCCGCCGTCACTGTCGACATCGACCGCGATCACCAACCGCGCCCGTTGCCGAAAAACCGATCGTCGCCGCCGATCGACCCCCACCAAACGATAACACCGTCATCCAGACACGGTTCAGCAACGACGGTCGGTAACAATCGACGATTAGGGTGGGTGGTCGGCCTCGGTGCGGTCGGTGGGCGGCGGTGACGACAATTGGGGGCGGGGCGGTGTCGGTGGCGGGTCGGGGGGGTCGGGTCGGCGGTCGGTGACAGACTACGGCGGTCGGCATTGGCGGTCGGTACGGACGGCAGCGGTCGGCGGACGACGACTGTGGTCAGTGATCGGGGGCGAGCAGCGGCGGCGGCGATTGGGAGCGTCACGTCGATTGGCGGTGGGCGGGGTGGTAGGCGGCGGTCGGCAGTGGGGGCGGCGGTGGGGGGGAGGGGGTTAGGGTTGTGGCGGGGGCGTCGGCGGTCGGCGGTCGGGGGTCGTCGGTATTGTCGGTCGGCGGTGAGCGGGGTGGTGGTAGATGGCGGTTAGTGGTGGAGGCAAGAGTCGGTGGAATTTGAAATCCTTCAATATTGGAAGGATTTTGAAATCCTTTATTTGAGGAATTTGAGGAAATAATTTCAATTTCATTACAATTCCTTTTTACCAAACACGTGAAGAATGGAATTCAAATTCTAATTCTAAGAATTCCTACCAACCAAACACAATGACCAATGGAATTCAGATTCCAATTCAATGAATTTCATTGAATCCTGCATACGAACGCCCCTTAGGTTTTTTTTCAAAACAGCAGCATCAACACTCAAGACACTGTACAGGGGAATCCCCTAGTTAATAACAAATCGTAAACTACAATTAGCTAAAATGTCAATGAAATGAAAGTTCGCATAATTACTATTAAGCTTGTTGTAAATGTAAGTTTTCTTATATGTTGCTTAAGTATAAGATCATGTGTAAAACTTAAGTATAAGATCATTTGTAAAAACTAATTATATTAACTCAAGGTTTCTTATATGTTGTAAGTTTTCTTAAATGTAAGTTTTTACAGCCGCGCGTTGCAGCGACTGCGTACACGACGCAACAAATAGTATAGACTAACAATCGAACGAGTTTCTCCGGATTAAAATCACATCGAACTGTGAGGTAAATAGAATTTATACCGTTGAACGAAAACATATTATACTTCATCCGCTTTTTTTTTCAAACAAAATTATGTCGAAACGTACACCACATCAAAGCATGCACAAAAAGACACACATATTACGATCGTCCGACTTGCTTCAAAACTAAAACTACGTTGAAACGTAGAGTAACTCAGACTTATACCGTCGAATAACATTTTTTTAACCCGGGCTCATTTCTACTACATCAAAAGTAAGCAACCATCAAAATGTAATCATTTCAAAGCATATAAAAAATATACATGGAAACGTTAATACGAGACCCACACATACCTAAGAATACGAACGTAAAAATTTGATTTTTTAAAACTAAAATTGTAGTAGTAAACCCAAAACTTACAAATCTAAAAAGTCAAAGTGAAGGTCAAAGTTGATCCAAATAGATTTAAGTTAAATAAACAAAATAATTAATAAAACAAATATAATTCAATAAACAAATATTATTAATATCTAAATTTTATTATATATTTCATAATAACATTATTAGTACTTTATTATTATTATTACGTCAATTCTTTTCTATCAGTATAGGAGAATTACTTTCACATAAAGTTGCATATTTAATCATTTTAAATCTAAAATAATAAAGTTAAATTACAAAGACTACTAGAAACACCATTTATTGATGTTAAAAGGGGCATACATGTTACTTACAGTTTGTGACCTGTTTCGATAGTTGGTTAAAACTTGGTTCAAAACTTTTTTTGATCAGATTTAGCAACCAAAATTCCATCTCAAATTTAGGACCAATTGCAACAGAAGCATCAACGACTGACTTTCTGAATGAAATTATTTTTGGTAGCTTGTTATAATGTTATGTCGTTAAATCATTTTTGGTAGCTAGTTTTAGGCATATTAATGGATTCGATATCGAAAAAGGGTTTTAGAATGGTTTATATATAGTTTGGTACTTATTGAGGTCGATATTAATTGGTGACTAATACTATATCGAATGTGCTAAAGATTGGTTGTGCATTAATGCTTTGTGAATATGTTTAATCAAAGGTTTTTTTTTGCCGTCTTGCTACATGGAATCCAGATAACTTATTATATTTTTTTAACTGGTAAATGTGCGACTTTATTTGGAGGATATGTGTTATTTAATCGGGTCCACTTATCCGTGTCCAGCCGGAACCGTATCCCTAACACCTTCAGGAGGAAATCCATTGCTAAGAAAAGTCCATGGTTTAACTTTGAGCATATGCTCAGAGTGAGACTTGAACCCATGACCTCTTCCATATTATATGTCATACGTACCTCACCTTAACAGATAATTTATAAAATGTAAAAGTTTTTAAAAGATAGCTAGTGGGTTTTCTTATGATACCACGAGAAAAATATCTGGTAAAAAGGGTTATTACAATTATAAGAGGCTATACTACAAAATTAAACAATTTACTCGATCATGACCTAGCTATACTAAAGCATTTTAAAAAACTATAAAAAGGTGTTTGACTAAAAGATAGAAAACATCTAAAATTGTCGCCTATCCACGTTTAGCAATTAAACATAATTACCTTTGTTAAATATTATAAATATTTTATGTTCAAGTAAACGTTCTGATAATAAGATGTTTCGCTTTATCTAAGATGTTTAGGGTTCATGATGATAGATTGGTTTATGTATTGATGTTGTGATGGGCAACCTTAATATCACAAACAATGCTGATATTCAGTGAAGTCGAAGATTGATTTTAGAGTTTTAATTAGTTTTTATAGTTTTTATATTTAAAATTGATTTTCTAACCGAACCTCCATTCATATGCGGAGACGAGAGAGAGGGTTGGAAACAATGGCGAAGCTTTTAAAGGGGCAGGGGGGCCCCCGCCCCCCCCTCTTTTTCGTCAGTAGTGTAAATTTTCGGCTCGATAGTGTAAATTTCGGTCCGGTAGTGTAAATTTTTAAAATATATAGAGTTCGCCCCCCCATAAAATAGTTTACTTTCGCCCCTGCCCCCCCTAA